>NW_025913652.1:0-28963 GCF_018835915.1 Vigna umbellata
AAACTAATGACTTTACACGATAGACATTCAGCAGGGTGTATAACAGGATCACAAAATTCAGATAATTTAGTTTCCAAATTACTAACTGTGTTTCTCAAAACAACTTATATATCGTTCTTTTTCAACATGAAATTCAATTCATTATGCTCTTTCTTTAGCTTTTTATGAGCAACATCAAAAGGGTTTTTTTTTTTTTTTTTCAGATTCATTTAACAAATCAAGAAATGCCTTTGTAAGTCAAACTCATCACTGACTCTAAGCTAGAATCACTTACTTGGCTTCCTGCCATCTCTAAGTCTGCCATTAGCACAAGTTTGCTTCTTCCATTTGAATCGCTGAACTTGAAGAACTAGAAGCATTGTCTTCCCAAGCTATGTAAGCTTTCTTCTTCTTTGATGGAAAATGTCTTCTTCTTTTCTTCACTTTTCCTATTCTTAGGGACAGTCAGTCTTCACATGACCCCTTCTCCACATCCATAACATTTAATGCTTGATGAGATCCTCGATTTTCTTGCCTTTTCGCCATGGTATTTGCTTTTCCCTTTGGCTTTCATTAAATTTAGCAAAACCCTTTTTTTCTTTTTAAAAATCATAAGGACTCATGTTTCCTCATCGTTATCGGAATCATCATCCTCAATTCTCTTAGAACTTTTTCCTTTTGAGATTTCAGACTTGAAGGCAAGCGTCTTTCTTTTGCCTTGATCCTCTTCTGTAGTTAATCTTCTTAGCTCAAGCTATGCGCACGAAGCTTTCCAAAAGAATCGCCGTTGACATTTGAGTGAGGTTTTGGAGACTCCGAAATGGCAGTTCACCTTTGGTGCCAAGACCTGTCTAATGATTTCAAAATTTTACATTCAATCTCAGTGTCAAAAAGTCTTACCCAAACTTGTCAAGTGGTTTACAATGTGAGTGAAAACGCTTCTGAACATCAGAATTGTTTCCCAGATGCATCTGAACAATCTCATATTTCCATGAATGAGTGTTATTCTTCCTTGCACGGTTTCACGTCGTCTGTACCTCATGTGTGACTCTGCGGACCCCAACATTTCCTGCCGTCTTAACACTGAAAGTCTATAAATCATCAAGACAGACAGCAGATGAAAGAATATTACGAGCCTTAATGTCAAATTGGGCTCTTCTATTTTCCTCAGGAGTCCAGTTAAAGTATGGTTTTTCTTCTTCTACACCATCAACAATTCTTTTAGGAATATAGGGACCAGTTAGCACAGCTTCCCAGATGCCTCTGTCAACAGACCCCATAAAAATTTCTATTTTGACTTTCCAGAATGCATAGTTATCACCAGTAAAAAGAGGTAGTCTGTTGATGGATGCACCCTCAACATATACTTGATTTTGATGACCGGCCATTTTCGCAAAAGTTTGAAAGAATATCAAAGCAAGCTCTGATACCCTTGTCGGAACCAATCGGGTACCATTATAGAGTTGGCAGCAGATCAGCCAGAATACAATACTCGGAAAGCGTGTTACGGTCACAAATCGAGTTTATGATGTCCATTTAGAAAATCAATTTTCTTAGAGAAAAATTAAAAAACACGTGATGTGCAATAAATAAAACATAACGAGTGTAAGGAATAGAAAAGTGACACATGGATTTTTATCCGGTTCGATTCAAAAGAAGTTACAGTTCCAGATGTAATCACTAGAAAGAGTGATTAACGATTTCACTAAAATAGTTTCAAGCAAAATACAATTAAGAGTGCATAAAAACAAACCGAAACATATAAACCTTTACTTCGACAACGAAATGAAAAGCCAACAATCGTACCACCTTCCTTCAAATTGGAACAGTGCCAGAACAGTTCTTCTTCGACCAACGAAGGAAGAAACAATAGCGTTGCCAACTCGAAGAGAATCGCTCCGACTTTGACCCACAAAGCGAGAGCTTCTCCTTTCACGAGGATAGGCAGGTGCAATGACTAGCTTTTGGAACTTCCTCAGATCACACTGTTATTCTCAAAAGCTCAGTAGTTTTCTAGAGTTCTTGGAACTAGCCTATAAACCCAACTGGTCTAAGTTCGCAAAGATGAATTATAACTGCCACAGATAATCGATTATTGTAGTGATAATCGATTATTCGATCCGTTACAGGTTTTCAAAAAAGTGATAATCGAGTATCCTGAGGAATAATCGAGTATCCAGAACTTTTGGCAGTCTCATCAGAACTGTGATTAATGATTATTGGGCAGTAATTAATCGATTATTCCAGAGCAACGAGGTTTTTCAGAAGGGCTCAGGATAATCGATTATAGCTTCTATTATCGATTTAAATGCGTATAGAGTTCTAAAAATACGAATTTTTCGAAGTATTACATGTTTAAGCTTTTCCTAATACATTAAACTACAAATTGCTTTAAAAACAAACTTATAACAATGTATCATCTTTCAGCATAATCAAAATATTTATCTTCAAATTTACCAATGCTCTTCATTGGTAACATTTTGGAAAAGGCAACTTTGTTTGTTTTTCATATTACAAAGTTGCTCATACGGGTGATTTTTCTTCTAGTTTGGGAAGTCCTTGTACCTGCATATTGTCTTCAACCTTGTGCACAACAAACTGCTCTTCATCAATCAAATTCAAAGCAAAGCTCTTGTCTTTTATTTGAACTCTAAATAATTCTTTATTATTTGAATCTTTAATCATGCAGGTTTTATCTTCAAATAGAACTTTATAGGCCTTTCTCCAGAAGTTGGCCAACACTGAACAAGTTTTGATCAATTTCAGGAATGTATAGAACATCAGTAATTAATTTCAAACCTGTGCAACCTTTGATCGCGATGGTTCCTTTAATCCTTCAATTGCTATTTTTTGCTCCGTTTCCAATTCTGACATTTGTGTTGTAGGTTGCATCAAGATCTTTTGAATAATTCTTGATCGTTAGTCATGTGGTTCGTGCAACCACTATCAATTAGCCAACTTTCTGTTGATCTTGCAGTGGCAAAGCAAGAAACAACAAAAAGATCTTCTTCTTCACCCTCTTCAATAAGAGCTTGTACATTCTCTTGTGTTTTTGATGACTTACATATTTTCTCCACATGCCCTAATTGTCCATATTTATGGAATTTCACATTTGGCCTCCACAAACACTTCGTCTCTGGATGATTGTTTTTCTTACAAAAAGGACATGATGGAAAAACATGAGAGGATTTGCTATCATTTTTTGTGGTTGAAAGACTTACCCTTGTTTTTCATAAATTTAGCTATCAAAGACCCTTCAATATGACCTTCTCTCATGAGTCTTCTTTGTTCTGGAGCCTGAAGTGCGGTCAAAAGTTCTGCCAAGGTAATAGTAGAAAGATCTTTTGAGTTCTCCAAGGAAGTCAATATGGCTTCATATCTTTCTGGAATTGTTACAAGTATTTTTTGAACAATTCGAGAATAAGGAATATCAGTGCCAAGAAGACGTATTTTATTTGCAATGCCGAGAAGCTTGTAAGCATAATCTTTAATTGTCTCCGAATCTTTCATCCTTTGCATCTCAAGTTCTCGAACCAGATTCAAAGCTTGCAATCCTTTGATTCTCTTACGACCTTCATACCCTTCCTTCAAAAACTTCCAGATTTCATATGCCGTTTTCAACGTCATTATTCTGTTGAAAATGACTGGAGATACGATTGTGAACAAAATTGATTTGGCTTTGGATTTTCGAAGCCTCCTTTCTTTGTGATTTTTCATTTGAGCAACTATAGGATTATCTGGCAAAGGAGACACTTCGTAGTCCTCTTTTATCGCTTCCCACACATCGTTAGCATCTAGATATGCTTCCATTTTGACAGCCTAAATTTGATAGTTTTGTCCATCAAATACCGGTACAGAAATGGTAGTAAAGGATGTTTGAGATTCCATCTTATGTGTGGTTGCTATTTTGTAGTTGTAGGTGTTTGTGGGTTATATCACAGACCCGTAAGATCCTTTTTATTCTTGATACCAATTGTTGTGGTTTTAAAGTATAAGAGGCCAAAGAATAAAAGGGAAACTGATGATTTTATTGAGTATAAGCAGTAAATATTTATACTAACTAACTTTGAAAAATATCTCCTAAACTAATTAATTAAATAATGCATAAAATATTCCTAAGAAATAGGATAGAAATATATTTTTATTTAAGTGCTTTGACTCCTTCAACCAAATGTTGTTTGAGTCACAAAATCCCAACACATCTTTCCATCAAAACTCCATATCGAAAAGAGATTTTGGCATGGTGATTCTTCATCTTAACGTTCTTTTGTCTTTTAGCTTCGATAAAGATGATATGAAACTCGAAAGACAAATAATGCTAGCATGGAAGGGTCCAAACCAATGGGTAAAAATACTAATATGACTCTATTATTCTTATGATGATTTTCATAATTATCAGGTGATGTTGGACATGGTTCTAAGCCTGAGACATTACCACACAAGCCTTTATTATTTCTCAATGCTTCAATTGTAGCCATTTTGAAGGCTGGAATGTTGGGAAGTGGACCCTGTAATTGGTTGTATGATATATCAATAGATATCAAACTTCTCATCTCGTCAAGGCCGGAGAGATCGCCTGAAAGATGATTGTGTGAGAGATTTAATGTTTCTAAGCTTTTCAACTGTCCAAGCAAGGGTGGTATTTTTCCACTCAACAAAATGTTCATGCTTAGATCGAGACTTTGAAGATATTTTAATTTACCAAACTCGGATGGAATATTTTCCGTAAATTTATTTCAGCTCAAATTCAAGTGTAATAACTTGACCAAATTACGAAGTTGAGTTGGAATTAAGCCAGAAAAACGATTTGCTCCAAGCTCTAAAGTGTCAAGATCTAGCAATGAGGCTATCTGTATAGGAACATTCCCTGAAAGATTATTACTATTGAGAGAGAGTTTGAACAAGTAGGTCAAATTACCTAAATCTTCTAAAAGACGAGAAGAAGAGAGACGAAAAAGAGAGAAAGAAGAAGAAGAGAGAAAGGAAGAAGAGAAACGAGAAAGAGAGAGAGAAGAAAAAGAGAGAAAGGAAAAGAGAGACAAGAAAGAGATAGAAGGAAAGATGAAAAGAAAAGAGAAGAAGAAAAGATTAAAGAAGCGGAAAGTAAAGAGAAGGAGCTCTTGCTAATGATGGCAACTCCTACTCTTACCATTACCATGGAACCTAAAAGGGAAGGGTTCTCATTCTTTACTTCTTTTCCAATTATTGTACACTCTTCCATTATTAATTTTTCTTTTAAACCAATTGCCATCA
This sequence comes from Vigna umbellata, assembly GCF_018835915.1. Next base: position 5,233 of record NW_025913652.1, read on the forward strand.
CATATTCTGTGCAATCCTTTTCAAATTATGGCAATTCAAAACTTGAGTTAATGTTACCCTTGTGTAAACAAGTAACTCAAGATAATAATCAAATAACTTGGGAATATGGAATTCTCCATTTTTCCAAGACTAATTTTCATAAATTATTTTTCAAAAATACAAGAATTTTCTTTTGTCTTCTTATTTTTGTCATACTCATTTTTGCTATCTTTTATAGATATATTTTTGATCCAGGAGGAACACATAAACCAAAGTTGTGCTTCTTTCTTTCTTCACGATTTGAGGACAAATTATTTTTAAAGAGGGAGGGAATGATGGCAACCCCTTTAGGGACTTTCCATCCAAAGAAGTATCAACTTCACTAAGACCAAGAAACGGAAGTTGAATAAGGACTTAATCTTTTCTTTCTAAGTCTTAACATGTTCTTTTTAACTAATTCCATTGTTTTGTAGGACAATAAAGGTTGGAAGGATCATAGGAAGTTGTCAAGCAAAGAGGAAACAAGAAAGTCATGAAGTCTCTTCTCTTTGGAGCACACTTTCCACGTTTTCCATGAGAAGCACATACAGTTGTGCATCTTCTTTTCTTTGGAGCACATTTGACATCATTTTCATGTGGAACACATGCCAATAATGAAGCACATTTACCACATGGAACACACCAGCCGTGGCTTCCCCTCTTTGAAGCACATTCTCCATGCTGCCCACGTGAAACATACAACCCATGCTAGCCACTCTCATCAGCACATATCATTTGTAAATTCTCTTGCACGTTTGACAAGCTTCTCTTATAAAAAGAGAGCTTCATCTTGTGTAGAACTTAACTTGAGTAATCTAAAGAAATGTTGTTGCAATGAATCCAGCCATTCTTATCTCGAGTTCAACCTTTGTGCCCCTTTAGCACCCTTATCCTATAGCTTCCTTCCCTCTTGGAAGGCTTTCTGAGTTAGAGACTTCACTTACACACTTCAAAACACTGAAACACATTTTCACAAACACCTTGCATGCACCAGATCAACCACCAACTTCTTCCATTTCGTTGCCACTTTCTGGTTTAAGGAGCTGCTCATTCTTGAAGATTGGAGCTGCTTCCATCAACGAAGTTGACGAAGTTGAAGAATGAAGTGAACGAAGTGAAAGAAGAAGAAGAAGAAGAAGAAGAACTGGACGAATGGGACGAAGTGGAAGAAGACGAAGTGGCCGAAGTGGACGAAATGGACGAATAAGAAGAAGAATAAGAAGAAAAAGATGAAGAAGTAGACGAAGTGGATGAAGTGGACAAATGGACGAATGGACGAAGTGGACTAAGTAGAGGAAGTAGACGAAGTGGACGAAAAAGACGACGTGAATGAAATTGACGAAGTGGACGAAGTGGACGAAGTTGACGAACGAAATTGAAGAACGAAGTGGATAAACGAAGTGGACGAAGTGGATGAAGTGGACGAAGGGGATGAAGTGAACGAAGCGGACGAAGTTGACGAAGTGGACAAAGTGTACGAAGAAGAAGAAGAATAAGAAGAAGAAGATGAAGAAGTGGACGAAGTGCACGAAGTGAACATAATGATGAATGGGATGAAGTTGACGAAATGGACGATGTTGACGAAGTTGACGAAGTTGACAAACGAAGTTGACGAACGAAGTGGACGAACAAAGTGGACGAACGAAGTGGACAAACAAAGTAGACGAAGTGGACAAACTAGACGAAGTGGATGAAGGGGACGNTGAATAATTCTTGATCGTTAGTCATGTGGTTCGTGCAACCACTATCAATTAGCCAACTTTCTGTTGATCTTGCAGTGGCAAAGCAAGAAACAACAAAAAGATCTTCTTCTTCACCCTCTTCAATAAGAGCTTGTACATTCTCTTGTGTTTTTGATGACTTACATATTTTCTCCACATGCCCTAATTGTCCATATTTATGGAATTTCACATTTGGCCTCCACAAACACTTCGTCTCTGGATGATTGTTTTTCTTACAAAAAGGACATGATGGAAAAACATGAGAGGATTTGCTATCATTTTTTGTGGTTGAAAGACTTACCCTTGTTTTTCATAAATTTAGCTATCAAAGACCCTTCAATATGACCTTCTCTCATGAGTCTTCTTTGTTCTGGAGCCTGAAGTGCGGTCAAAAGTTCTGCCAAGGTAATAGTAGAAAGATCTTTTGAGTTCTCCAAGGAAGTCAATATGGCTTCATATCTTTCTGGAATTGTTACAAGTATTTTTTGAACAATTCGAGAATGAGGAATATCAGTGCCAAGAAGACGTATTTTGTTTGCAATGCCGAGAAGCTTGTTCGCATAATCTTTTATTGTCTCCGAATCTTTCATCCTTTGCATCTCAAGTTCTCGAACCAGATTCAAAGCTTGCAATCCTTTGATTCTCTTACGACCTTCATACCCTTCCTTCAAAAACTTCCAGATTTCATATGCCGTTTTCAACGTCATTATTCTGTTGAAAATGACTGGAGATACGATTGTGAACAAAATTGATTTGGCTTTGGATTTTCGAAGCCTCCTTTCTTTGTGATTTTTCATTTGAGCAACTATAGGATTATCTGGCAAAGGAGACACTTCGTAGTCCTCTTTTATCGCTTCCCACACATCGTTAGCATCTAGATATGCTTCCATTTTGACAGCCTAAATTTGATAGTTTTGTCCATCAAATACCGGTACAGAAATGGTAGTAAAGGATGTTTGAGATTCCATCTTATGTGTGGTTGCTATTTTGTAGTTGTAGGTGTTTGTGGGTTATATCACAGACCCGTAAGATCCTTTTTATTCTTGATACCAATTGTTGTGGTTTTAAAGTATAAGAGGCCAAAGAATAAAAGGGAAACTGATGATTTTATTGAGTATAAGCAGTAAATATTTATACTAACTAACTTTGAAAAATATCTCCTAAACTAATTAATTAAATAATGCATAAAATATTCCTAAGAAATAGGATAGAAATATATTTTTATTTAAGTGCTTTGACTCCTTCAACCAAATGTTGTTTGAGTCACAAAATCCCAACACATCTTTCCATCAAAACTCCATATCGAAAAGAGATTTTGGCATGGTGATTCTTCATCTTAACGTTCTTTTGTCTTTTAGCTTCGATAAAGATGATATGAAACTCGAAAGACAAATAATGCTAGCATGGAAGGGTCCAAACCAATGGGTAAAAATACTAATATGACTCTATTATTCTTATGATGATTTTCATAATTATCAGGTGATGTTGGACATGGTTCTAAGCCTGAGACATTACCACACAAGCCTTTATTATTTCTCAATGCTTCAATTGTAGCCATTTTGAAGGCTGGAATGTTGGGAAGTGGACCCTGTAATTGGTTGTATGATATATCAATAGATATCAAACTTCTCATCTCGTCAAGGCCGGAGAGATCGCCTGAAAGATGATTGTGTGAGAGATTTAATGTTTCTAAGCTTTTCAACTGTCCAAGCAAGGGTGGTATTTTTCCACTCAACAAAATGTTCATGCTTAGATCGAGACTTTGAAGATATTTTAATTTACCAAACTCGGATGGAATATTTTCCGTAAATTTATTTCAGCTCAAATTCAAGTGTAATAACTTGACCAAATTACGAAGTTGAGTTGGAATTAAGCCAGAAAAACGATTTGCTCCAAGCTCTAAAGTGTCAAGATCTAGCAATGAGGCTATCTGTATAGGAACATTCCCTGAAAGATTATTACTATTGAGAGAGAGTTTGAACAAGTAGGTCAAATTACCTAAATCTTCTAAAAGACGAGAAGAAGAGAGACGAAAAAGAGAGAAAGAAGAAGAAGAGAGAAAGGAAGAAGAGAAACGAGAAAGAGAGAGAGAAGAAAAAGAGAGAAAGGAAAAGAGAGACAAGAAAGAGATAGAAGGAAAGATGAAAAGAAAAGAGAAGAAGAAAAGATTAAAGAAGCGGAAAGTAAAGAGAAGGAGCTCTTGCTAATGATGGCAACTCCTACTCTTACCATTACCATGGAACCTAAAAGGGAAGGGTTCTCATTCTTTACTTCTTTTCCAATTATTGTACACTCTTCCATTATTAATTTTTCTTTTAAACCAATTGCCATCACATATTCTGTGCAATCCTTTTCAAATTATGGCAATTCAAAACTTGAGTTAATGTTACCCTTGTGTAAACAAGTAACTCAAGATAATAATCAAATAACTTGGGAATATGGAATTCTCCATTTTTCCAAGACTAATTTTCATAAATTATTTTTCAAAAATACAAGAATTTTCTTTTGTCTTCTTATTTTTGTCATACTCATTTTTGCTATCTTTTATAGATATATTTTTGATCCAGGAGGAACACATAAACCAAAGTTGTGCTTCTTTCTTTCTTCACGATTTGAGGACAAATTATTTTTAAAGAGGGAGGGAATGATGGCAACCCCTTTAGGGACTTTCCATCCAAAGAAGTATCAACTTCACTAAGACCAAGAAACGGAAGTTGAATAAGGACTTAATCTTTTCTTTCTAAGTCTTAACATGTTCTTTTTAACTAATTCCATTGTTTTGTAGGACAATAAAGGTTGGAAGGATCATAGGAAGTTGTCAAGCAAAGAGGAAACAAGAAAGTCATGAAGTCTCTTCTCTTTGGAGCACACTTTCCACGTTTTCCATGAGAAGCACATACAGTTGTGCATCTTCTTTTCTTTGGAGCACATTTGACATCATTTTCATGTGGAACACATGCCAATAATGAAGCACATTTACCACATGGAACACACCAGCCGTGGCTTCCCCTCTTTGAAGCACATTCTCCATGCTGCCCACGTGAAACATACAACCCATGCTAGCCACTCTCATCAGCACATATCATTTGTAAATTCTCTTGCACGTTTGACAAGCTTCTCTTATAAAAAGAGAGCTTCATCTTGTGTAGAACTTAACTTGAGTAATCTAAAGAAATGTTGTTGCAATGAATCCAGCCATTCTTATCTCGAGTTCAACCTTTGTGCCCCTTTAGCACCCTTATCCTATAGCTTCCTTCCCTCTTGGAAGGCTTTCTGAGTTAGAGACTTCACTTACACACTTCAAAACACTGAAACACATTTTCACAAACACCTTGCATGCACCAGATCAACCACCAACTTCTTCCATTTCGTTGCCACTTTCTGGTTTAAGGAGCTGCTCATTCTTGAAGATTGGAGCTGCTTCCATCAACGAAGTTGACGAAGTTGAAGAATGAAGTGAACGAAGTGAAAGAAGAAGAAGAAGAAGAAGAAGAACTGGACGAATGGGACGAAGTGGAAGAAGACGAAGTGGCCGAAGTGGACGAAATGGACGAATAAGAAGAAGAATAAGAAGAAAAAGATGAAGAAGTAGACGAAGTGGATGAAGTGGACAAATGGACGAATGGACGAAGTGGACTAAGTTGAGGAAGTTGACGAAGTGGACGAAGTTGACGACGTGGATGAAGTTGACGAAGTGGACGAAGTGGACGAAGTTGACGAACGAAATTGAAGAACGAAGTGGATAAACGAAGTGGACGAAGTGGATGAAGTGGACGAAGGGGATGAAGTGAACGAAGCGGACGAAGTTGACGAAGTGGACAAAGTGTACGAAGAAGAAGAAGAATAAGAAGAAGAAGATGAAGAAGTGGACGAAGTGCACGAAGTGAACATAATGATGAATGGGATGAAGTTGACGAAATGGACGATGTTGACGAAGTTGACGAAGTTGACAAACGAAGTTGACGAACGAAGTGGACGAACAAAGTGGACGAACGAAGTGGACAAACAAAGTAGACGAAGTGGACAAACTAGACGAAGTGGATGAAGGGGACGAAGTGGACGAAGACAAAGTGGACGAAGACAAAGTGGAAGAAGTGAAAGTGCAAATGACACTTGGAGCCACTTGACACACTTCCACACTAAGATGCGCAACTAGACTATTACAATGTTTAATGGAGTACTTGGAATTGCTTGATAAGCATTTTCCCAATTAACTCAAGTTTCAAAAGCAAAGAAGAATTTACTACAAAGGTTCCGTGATAGAAAGCCAAATATACAATGAAATGTAGAACTACTTAAACAAAGCCAAGTGTGGCTGCAAAGGCAAAGTAAATGAGCTGAAATGGAACATTAGAATGGTGTTTTTCTGCTGCAATGAGGTGCTGGACAACCAATTTAAAATCATCTTGAAGTCCACTTGAAGCAATGTTAGCAAGACTTCCACTCCTTAAGATGCTACCCCTTTGATAAGGCCCAGCTGGATGTTAAAACTCCACCAAAATATGATGTTCCAGCAGACAAAAGTCACAAAACCCGTGATCAAAAAGAATGTTGCAGCAAAGTTTAATGCAGAAATAACTTGACAGCAGTATATGGAAGCCAATAAAAGTGATTTCTAAACACTTTGGGGCTGGAAGAAAGGCTAGCACACAAAAGGAACTTAAGACAGGGTCTAGAACATATTAGAAAAACAAGAAAAACCCAAAAACAATGATTGAATTCTGTGCAATGCAAGTGTTTGATGAAAATTCAAAACTGTTTGATGAAATGCCACAAAGAACAGCAGATTTTGTGTTTCTGGTTTTGGACCTTTCAAATCTGGATTATAGGGTTTAAATTGCTTTTTATGATTCCTATACACTTGGATAAGCATATAAATGTATTTGGAAACTTAAACCCAGCTTTTGCCAATGCAATAATGAAAATTAGAAGTATTTCAAATGTCAAACAACAACAAAAATGGCCTACTACACCTGAAAAGTGGCTGATAATGGTGGTTTTAGGGTCAAAATTGTTTGACAGTGGTGCAAAGGCTTAAGTGAGACATCAAACAAGTGTATATGATCATTGTGAACATGTTTAAATTCTGAAACAACAAAGAAACAATCTGCATCCAAAGATGAATGGTCCACTTCCAATTTTAAGAAAAATTGATGGTTTAAATGGTGATTTGGCACATTGGCTGGAAAATGACCAAATGAATAGTATGCAGAAGTTTTAAATGGTTAAATAAACTGTTCCTAATGTTCACAATGCACAAAAACAAGGGGAGGCAGCAATTGGCAGTGACAGTTGTTATTTATGCAGAATAAAAGCACCAAAACTCCACCAAAATGAAAATGTGGGAAAAAAATTGGAAACTGCAGTGGTGAAAATGAACAGCAGTGATTCAAATGTTCAAATGCCACTTCAAACAAGTTTGTATCATCAAATGGAATATGTTGAAACACTTAAACAGCCACAACAAAGTCCATATCAGTTTTGACTGGTTTAGTTCCAAATTTAACCAAATTTGATGACTGAAACTATAATTTGATACAAAGGCTGGAAAATTACCATTTGAACAGTAACAACAGGTTTCAAATGGCCAATTATACTTGCATAGACAGTCAATCAGCACAGAAACACATTGCGACAACAATTGATAGTGGTAGTTCCCAAAAACGCAGAAAAATATACTAAAAATTGTTGCAGCATGAAGAAAATAGCAAGTTCAAAGCTGGATGGATCAACAAACATGCAAGAAAGGTCCTAAGCAACTAGATCTAGCTTTAGAAATTGAGCTAGGGAAATAGCACATGGCCTAAGACACACAATGACAGCAGCACGGTGCAAAGCTGGATTAAAACAATGACATATGTAAAACATATTTTGGAATCAACTCAACTCTACTTTTTGGAATTCAATGGTTAATACAGATTGCCAACACTTGAAACATGTATAAAATCATCAAATACACTTGCCTCAAGCTTTAGAATCAATAAATCTGGACAGAAACAGATTATAGCATATGAAAACCGAAAATGCAGTTTTTTGCAGATTTAAATTGGAAAAATCAGTGTGCAATGGTGTAAGCTCAAATGATCAAAGCTAGACATGGTGCCATTGCTTTTCATGATCAACATATAGCTAGCTACACACTGGACTCAAACAAAACAGAACGAAATCACGACTGAACAGAATTAAACATTTGACAGAATGAAAAACTACACTAAATTGCACATGACCGAGACACAACTGGAACTGATTAATAAAACTTGATTTGAACTCAAACAAACAAAGTGCACCGATTAAAATGAAGAACAAACACTAAGGAACAGTGAATGAACACAAACATCCATAACAAACACGAAATCAAACCATAGAAGTGAGGAAAAAAAATCAAACAGTGGGAAAACTGGAACAACACATGACGAAAGTGAAAAAATGAATGAAAACGTGACTTATCCCTTGGAGACTTGCGTGGATGAGCTGGCTCTTGATGCCTAATGATGGAAGCAGCTCCATGATGCGTAGAAGGATGCTTCAAGACGTAGAGAATGACAGCCGATGGAAGATGACAGTGGATGTCCGAATGCACTCAAGGTGTTCGTGAAATTGTCTGGTGGTGTTTGGATGAGTGTTTTGGTAGATTTCTAACTCAGTAGGATTTCCAAAGGGGAAAGGAGCTAGAGGAGGTGTTAGATAACAAAGCACAAAGGTGAACTTGAGAGTAATAGCTAGAAATTGGCAGCATTTCTTTACTTCAATTCAAGTTGCATTTACAAGTGATGAAGCTCTCTATTTATAGAAGAAGGAGAGCTTCAAAAACGTATTGTGCAAGTTATTATAAAGGTGCACAGGCTGTAAAACAGATGGAAGAAGCTTGGGAAGCAAGCTATAGTTGCCAACTCAGCAAAGTAATTGAAGAAGATGGAGTTGTTGTCTTTGGGCATTGAACGTAGTGCAGAGGCCGCTGAGCACCAACCGTTCATTTGTGCTTCTTTGGTTTTCTTACGTGGCAACCTTCTTGAGTTGCATAGACATGGTTCCTCCCTTTTATTAATATTCTACAAAAAAACAATGTAAAAGTATTTAGCAAAATATAAACCACCTCTCTAACCCTCTAATCAAAATATAGACATATACAAAACAAACTAGCAGCAAGAATCCCCTCTCCTGCAGTCCAACCCTTTGAGCCACCCTTAAAGTCAAGAACGCAACACGCTCTTCTTCCTGTAATCACAACAGGGAAACAACTAGCCTCTGATCTTTCAGTAACACCCAAATGTGCAAATATGATCAGTCTTTTGTAAATGCAGTTAACTTGCTCTTCAAGAATCCACAAGTAGATGAACACCACGGTCACTTCTTGTTTCTTGGAGCTTTTCCCTTTCTATGTAAGAATGCACTTTCTGCAAAATATCACAAAACTGTTAGAATAAAAAAAGTTCTTACAAAGATCAAGTTTGTGTTAATTTATAGATTTTCACAATTCAGACGTATTTTAATCGACTTAACTACTAATGCAGTCGAATGTAAAAATTCAGTCAAAGTAGTTAGCAACAATTAATGCAGTTAATTGAATGCGCAATTAATGCAATCGATCCATAATAAATGCTTGGTCAACATATATAAAAATATAGCCATTGTAACATTTAACACAAGCATTAACAGAATTTCAAAATTGTAACAGACTTAGTCGAATGCAAGTTGCATATAATCGACTATGTAACAAAGTTAAACATAGTTTTGAAAAACTTCTTCTTTGAAAAACCTCACAACACACTTTTAACAAGTTTGTGCAAAGCCACGAGTTTTAATCGATTCACCCCATAATGAAGTTGAATTAAAACTGTTGTTTTGCCACACAATAAAAAGTTCAATATAAGTGCTTATGGTTTTCATTATGTAAAACATCAAACATGCATTCACCAATAAAATCAATTATATAGCACAGTGAAATGCAATGTATCAACACAATCATGTTCTCCATGCTTTAAACAAATTTATACATTGATTAAAACATGTAGCATGTAAGCAATAGAATATGTAACACATAAACATCTCATGTATTATCAATTATGTTGTCATCATAAAAAACCATAAGCTCTGAGATTGTAGGTTCAGCTAAACCAGTGCTCTTCCTAACAACAATCTCAACAAGTTTAAAATAAAATTACCAATTACTAATATATTTTAAAGAACTTATATGGTTTTTATAATTAGGTAAAAAGTACTATTATTCATAGTTTATAGAATGAATCGGAGGTAATACTACCTTTTCTTTCCTGTATCTTTGTATGGAAAATGTGTTTTTCTTTGATAAATATGTTTAAAGGTTAGTGTATTATCTATTAAGAATATTTAATGAAACTGAAATTTTATTATAGTTGGATTGAAATATTTTTAGTTAACATTTTCCTCTTGAATATGTGTATCATTATTCTGATATTAAATAAGGACAAAACTAAAAGAAAACATTAATAATAATGCACAAGATATCTTCTTATTTTTTAAATCTTTAAATTTCTTTTTGAACACTTGAGACGGAGTTTGAATTTCTAATACAAAGGAGACATCATCAATATCTTTCATTTCAAAATTTTTGGATAGAAATCTTTAGGGTTGGTGATAAATTATAAGATTTTCTATATTAGTTGTACTTAAACCTGACATAGAATATTTGAATAGTGATATTTTTGTAATAAATTAGAAGACTTTCTATATTGATTAGACTTAAAATGGATATAGAAAGTATGAGGGTGACATTTTTCTAATATATTAGAAGACTTTTTATTCTGGTTTATCATTATAACGTGCATAGTATGCGCTTAACCCTTTTTGCGATTTCCTCGCTATTGTGTTCTCCAAACTCTCTTCCTCTTAATCTTCTCCAAATTCTCTAAAGAAATGCTAGCATACAAAACTCAATTATAACATAGAGATATAGCATATATAAAACAATCAACAATATGTAATCAATAAAGAGATAACAGTATTCTAACTCATGGAATTTTTTAACCCCTGTTAACCACAGTCAATTGTCCCAAATTCATAATCAACTTCATTGCTTTTTATTAGAGTTGAATCTCCAGTATTGTTTATCCAGAAGCAATGTTCCTACAAAAACCTTTCAAGATCCTTTCCAGATCAAGCATTTTAGAATCATTGTAATACAAGAATTGTTACAGGTAATTAATGAATATGCATGTGTAAATGTATGAATGTAACAATAATCAAGAATACATTCAACTTCATACATAACACAATTGATTATAATCAGATTAAGTCAAGATTATAGTAATGATTTATAACAAACAAAATATCAGATTTCATTAATATTGATCTGTAATTACAATCAGATAACCAAAACATAATATGGCATAAGAAGCCAACTACAAACTAACACGAAATTATAAACAAGCAAATTTTAAATTTTCTTCTTATTCTTCTTCAAGTAGGTATTAAGGAGCATGCCAGTATTACTTTCTTTAGCCACATCCTCCTCTTCACTTTCATCCTTATTCATTCCAGCATTTTCATTAGGTGTACTTCCCTCTTCACCTGACCCATCTTCATTATCATCCTCATTAGGACTGTTCAACTTGAGATGCTCTTTTATTTCCAAGACATCATCTCTTGTAGCTTGACACATAATTTTGAGAGCTTTAATTTCCCTCAGAACAGTCCTTTTAAATTTAGAATGAGCTCTATACGGAATAAAAGGCTGCCCTACAACATCTTCATCTTCAGCAACTTCACTTTTGAACTGCCAACCCTCAGGTGTGTGCTGCATGCCCATCATGTGTAAAGCAACTTTGTTAATCAGGGTAGTACGACTATAAGATTCACTTGATTCACCAATACAATTAACACCGAAGTGGACAAGAATCTTGGATATACACACACAGTATGGCAGCTTTGCAGATTCAAGTCTTGTTACTTTCAACATGTTATCAGAGATGATAGCAGGCCAATTGATAACAGTTGAAAAATTTGACATAAAAAACAACTTCTATGCCTTAGAAACTAGCTTGGAATCATGCTTTTTGCTTATGTTTTAGAAATAAGAGAGTTGGATAGGTTTTATGTTTGGTTTTCCTTGTTTTTCCAGGTTTTAAGATGAATTGAATGAAAGAAGTGAAGTAGTCAGAAGTTGGATTCAGAAAAGGAAGAAAAAGTGCATAAAAGAAGAGCCTCAAGTACCGCTCAACGCCACTTTTACCGCTGAGCGACACTTTGAAGATCTGCAGTCACTGTTGAGGGGCAAAACTGCAGCTGAGAGTCAAATAAAGAATCGCACTCACCGTTGAGCGGTAATAACCGCACTCACCGCTGAGCGGTAATTACCACTGACCACCATTTTAATGGGCCTTGGGCCATTTTTCTGTAATCTTTAGGAACCTATATAATTAAGGTTTTAGTCGACCTAGGGTTAGTATCTTTGGCCAGAACGAATCAAAATCACACTTTCTTCACCCCTTGGAGGAGGATTTTGGATGCTCAAGCTCCACTCTTCAAATTCTAGGGTTCTATCTTTCATTCTTTCATTATTTTTCATCTAGTTTCACCATGATTATGGTGAACTAAACCTTCATTATTGTTGGGGAATCAATGTAATCCTCTAAAACTCTCATGTATTGAATTAGTTCTTTAATTCATATGTTTTCTTTCATTAATTGTTAGGGTTTTTCTTCTATACTCTATGCATGCTTTGTTTAACTCATTCAATTGCATGATAATTGATTTTATTTGTATGGACACATATAGATAAATCTAGACATGAAGAAAATCTCCCAATAGTAATATTGCCTAAACATAGGGATAGGAGGATTGGTTGCCTTTAAGCTTCTGTGCGAATGTAATGCATGAATAATTGCTAGGGAGACAAGAAATTGTAAACTATTGATTATGAGTAGGCTTTCTTCACCGAGACATCGAGGTTAAGGTAAATTAGAAAGTGACATTAACATTAATGAAGAAGATGAATTCATGAATACATGAGAGTGGATAGGATGAATTGAAAACCTTAACAACATCATCATTCCATATATTTCAATCACATTTTGCTTCTTTTGATCCAATTGATCAATACATGCATTCATATTTAATTTTGAGTATATGCATTTAAACCTACAAGAATACGTTCACAAGTCTAATTTAATCAACAAATTACATGATTGTTTAGGTCGTGAGTCCTTGGGGAACGATACTTGGTCTTAATATTTTATTATTACTTGATACGACTTGGTTACACTTGCCGAGGGTTAACAAGTTTTTGGCGCCGTTGTCGGGGATTAAAAATTTGTTTATCAAGTTTTTGGTGTCGTTGCTGGGGACTCGTGGTTTAACTATTCTATTTGTGTGATTATTGATTAACTTTGACTTGATTTTTATCTTTTTATCATTTTGTTTATCTTTCTATCTTTCTGTTTTTATTTTTCATTTTTTTATCTTTTATCTTTTTAGTTTATCTTTTCTATCTTTTTGTGCTAACAATTGTTTCTAGGGTTTTGTGTTCTTGTGTATGTAGGATACAATTAGGACTAGGAGCAAGAAAACTTCGGAACCTCTTCTTGAAGGATTGGACGAAAGTATAAGGAGAAGGAGGATCCGAACTTCTAGAGAATTATTTCCTTATCCGGAAACACTTCTACAACCCTCACCACAAAGATCTAACCAGAGCACTGAAGAGATGGCCGAAGAGAACAATGTTAGACGTACTCTGGCGGATTACACCAATGTTGTTGGCCCTCATCACTTTAATAGAAATGCTAAATACGAGGGTCAATGCTACAAACATTGAGGTGAAACCGGCGTTGATACAATTGGTAAAGAGCAACCAATTTAATGGGTGTTAACCCTCGACAAGTGTAACTAAATCGTATCAAGTAATAAAAATGGTAAGACCAAGTATCATTTTCCCAAAGGACTCACGGCCTAGACAGGTATGTGATTTCTTGATTATCTACGACTTGTAAAACTAATTCTTTGAGATTTTAAATGCAAATTACTAAAAAGTAAATATGAATGCATGTATTGATCTATGGAAAAGAAGAAGCAAAACACATAATTTGAGTTATATGAATGATTATGTTGTTGGGGTTTATCAATTTCATCCTATCAACTCTCATGTATTCAAGAATTCATCTTTCTTCATTAATGTTAATGCCACTTTCTAATTTACCTTAAACCCGATGTCTCAAAGAAAAAAGCCTAATCCTAATCACTAGTTTAAAATGTCTTGTCTCCCTAGCAATTATTCATGCATTAAATAGCATAAAAACTTAAAGGCAACCAACCATCATATTCCTATGTCTAGGAAATACTACTATTGGGAGAGATTCCCCTCGTATGTGTCCATATCGACAAAATCAATAATCATGCAATTGAATGAGTTAAACAAAGCATGCATAAAGCAAAGAGGAAAAACCCTAACAATTAATGAAACAAAGCATATATATTAAAGAACCAATTCAATACATGAGAGTTTCAAAGAAGTACATTGATTCCCCAACAACAATAAAGGTTTAGTTCACCATAATCATGGTGAACCTAGATGAAAAATAATGAAATAATGAAAGATAAAACCCTAGAATTTGAAGAGTGGAGCTTGAGCATCCAAAATCCTCCTCCAAGGGGTGAAAAAGTGTGTTTCTGCTTCGTTCTAGCCAAAGATACAAACCCTAGGACGTCCAAATCCTTAAATAGACTAGAAAAATAACAGAAAACGGGTCCAAGCCCAAAATAGATCAGAAAATAGGTCAAAACCCGCGTCGCCAGCGCTCAACGCTAGGTGCGACACTCAGTAGATGAACCTGACCGATCGGTTTCACTGTTGACCGATCGGTCTCACATTGTTGACCGTTCAGTTTTGTCTATCTGTCCTCCAGCCGTTCAACCATCAGTTACGCTGTTCGAAAGTTGTCTTGCTCATGCTGGTCGACCTAGTCTCCAACCGTTCGGCCTCAGTTGCACCACCTTCAGACCGTTTGGTCTCTTTTATGAACCGTTCGGTTTTTGTTATTTCCTCCATCTGACCGTTCGATCTGCGTTCTTGACCATTTGGTTTGGATTCTCCCGCATCCTACCGTTCGGTCCTGTTCTGTTTCTGTCCTTTCTAGGTTCCAACTCCTTGTTACTTCAACTTCTTCATCCAATTCATCCAAATTTCTGTCAAAATAAGGAAAACCAAGCATAAAACCCATCCAACTCTCTTATTTCCAAAACTTAAACAAAAGCATGATTCCAAGCTAGTTTCTAAGTCATAAAAGGGTGCTTTTAATATCAAAATTAAGTATAAAAATAACGGTTTTTCAACCGTTAACAATGGGCTATCTCATGAAAGTCCATATGAACATCTAACCACATTCAACGAGATTTGCAACATTGTAAAGATCAATGGTGTGTTGGATGAAGCAATAAAGCTTAGTTTGTTTCCTTTCTCATTGGGAGGCAATGCTAAGTTATGGTTGAATTCCTTTCCAAAAGGTAGCTTTGTTGAATGGAAAGCCTTGGTTTCAAAGTTCCTAAACAAGTACTTCCCACAATCTAAAATCAACAAAGGGATGTAAGAGATTTCTTCTTTTAGATAAGGCATGGAGGAGACGCTAGGTCAAGCATGGGATAGATACAAGAGCTTGTTGAGAAAGACGCCCACTCATGGCTTTGACGAAGCAACAACAGTCATTCTTTTCCTTGGAGGTAATATTAAATGCAAGACTCTAGAGGAAGCCACTGAATTGATTGACAACATGGCTACTAATGACAACGAGATGCATAATGAGAGAGGAGCTCCAATTCAACTGAAGGGAGTTCTGCAATTGCAATCTCAAGACGCCTTGCTTGCACAAAATAATATCATCACTCAACAGTTAGAAGAAGTGACAAATAAGCTTTCTTTATTACCTCAAGAGATATATAATATTTCGATGGCTCAAAGGCAGCAGAAACAATGGCAGCCACAACCTACTCCATATGAGAAAACCACAAAATTGGAGGATAATTTCCAGCAATTCATGAAAATGAGCGTCTCTTATTGTAAGAATGTAGAGGCTGCATTTAACAGTATGAAGATGCACATTGGGCAAATGGTCAACAAGATGGAAGGTTGTGAGAAAGATGAAAAGAGTAATTTGAGGGAAGAATGTAAAACCATTGTTACAAGAAGTGGTAAAGTGTTAGAGGAAAGAAAAATAGAGAGAAAAGAGAGAGAAAATGAGAATGGGAAAGAAACACTTGAGTGGAAAGATAGGGTTGAGAAAGGAAAAAAGAGAGAAGAGGAAGATGAGAGAAAAAAAGAAAATGAGTTAAAAAAGACTTATTCAAGGAAGGAGAAAGAAAAACAGCTGGAGCGGTTTGTGGAGATGTTTAAAAAATTGAAGATTACCATTCCTTTCTCTGAAGCATTGCAATAGATGCCATCCTATGAAAAAATTTTGAAGGAACTCCTTACAAAGAAAAGAAAATACATTGAGAAGGAGACCGTTGAAGTGTAAGATAATTGTAGTGCAATCATACAACAATTACCTCCTAAGTTTAAAGATCTAGGGAGCTTCACTATTCCATGCACCATAGGAGAGTTGAAAGTTGGAAGGATGTTGATTGATTTGGGAGCTAGCATTAATTTAATGTTGCTTTCTATGTCCAAAAGAATTGAGGGTTTGGAACTCAAACCCACTAGAATGGCACTTCAATTGGCGGACAGGTCTCTTAAATATCGGTATGGGGTAGTTGAAGATGTGCTGGTAAAGGTTGACAAAATTGTATTCCCAGTGGATTTTGTTATAATGGAGATGGAGGAGAATGAAGACGTGCCTCTCATTCTTGGGAGACCATTTATGAAGATTGCTAGAGTTTTAATTGATGTGGAGAATGGTAAGCTTAAAGTGAGAGTTCAAGATGAAGAAGTGAATTTTGATGTATTCAAAGCCATGACACATCCTAAAGATGATAAAGCATGTTTTCAACTTGATATACTTGATGAAGTTTGTATGGTGCAAGAAAGGATGGTACGTTATTCTTCTCCATTAGAGAAAACTCTTATTGATGCTTGTGAAGACTTGAATGAAGAAGAGAAATTAACTGATGAATGTATGACGAATTTGGAGACATTGAAGGAGATTCCAATGGAGGATGCTAAGTTTGAGACAATTGATACCAAAGAAGAAGTCAAAGCAAATAAGTTAGAATTAAAGATGTTACCATCACATTTGAAGTATGTTTTTTTAGAACAAAGCCAATTCTTTGCTTCCTGAAAAAGAAGAAAAGTTGATAGAAATATTGAAAGCCAACAAAGAAGCTATTGGGTGGTCAATCTCAGATCTCAAAGGTATAAGTCCAACTTATTGCATGCACATGATCTCTATGGAAGATGACTATAGGTCGAGTGCTCAACCACAGAGAAGGCTAAATCCCGTCATGAAGGAGGTGGTTAGAAAAGAAGTATTGAAGCTCTTGGAAGCTGGCATTATTTATCCAATCTCTGACAGTGAATGGGTGAGTCCAGTATAGGTAGTTCCAAAGAAAGGTGGGATGACAGTAATTTATAATGAGAAGAATGAGCTTATTCCTACTCGGACTGTTACTGGATGATGAATGTGCATTGATTATAGGAAGTTGAATAAATCCACTAGGAAGGATCATTTTCCTCTTCCTTTCATGGACCAGATGTTGGAGAGATTGGCAGGTCAGACTTTTTATTGCTTTTTGGATGGATATTCTGGATACAACAAAATTGTGGTAGATCCAAAAGACCAAGAGAAGACGACATTCATATGTCCTTTTGGTGTCTTTGCCTACAGAAAGATGCCATTTGGGTTATGTAATGCCCCAGCCACGTTTCAAAGGTGTATGCAGGCATTTTTGCATATCTCATAGAGAAGTGCATTGAAGTCTTTATGGATGATTTTTCAGTTTTTGGAGATTCTTTCCAAAGGTGTTTGGCGAATCTGGATATTGTCCTCAAAAGATGTGTTCAAACGAATCTTGTGCTTAACTGGGAGAAATGTCATTTCATGGTAATCTTTTGAGGCGATCTGTGACCAATGAAGAAGTTGAAGGAATTCTCTGGCACTGTCATGACTCACCCTATGGAGGACATTTCAATGGAGAAAGAACAGCAGCAAAAGTTCTCCAGCCAGGTTTTTATTGGCCTACTTTATTTAAAGATGCTCATAATCATGCCAGGAATTGTGACAGGTGTTAAAGAACTGGAACTATTTCAAGACGTCATGAGATGCCATTACAAGGCATTTTAGAGGTTGAAGTCTTTGATTGCTGGGGCATTGATTTTGTAGGACCATTTCCACCATCTTTCAACAATGAATACATACTGGTCGCAGTGGATTATGTGAGTAAATGGGTGGAAGCATTGGGGTTTCCCAAAAATGATGCCAGCACTGTGAATAAATTTCTAAAGAGGAAGATCTTCTCACGCTTTGGAACTCCAAGAGTACTTATTAGTGATGGAGGATCTCATTTTTGTAATTATCAGCTAGCAAAAGTACTCAAACATTATGGTGTGAGACATAAGGTAGCTGCACCTTATCATCCACAGACCAATGGGCAAGTTGAGGTGTCTAACAAAGAGATCAAGAGGATTTTAGAGAAAACAGTTGTTGTATCAAGAAAGGACTGGTCATAGAAACTGGATGATGCTCTCTGGGCATACATGACTGCAATGAAGACATCTATGGGTTTATCACCTTATCAGCTAGTCTATGGGAAAGCATGTCATTTGCCAGTGGAGATGGAGCATAAAGATTTGTGGGCTCTTAAATTTTTGAATTTTGATCCTTTTGAAACTCAAAACAAGCATAGAAGACAGATGCTGGAGCTTGAAGAGATGCGGTTGCATGCATATGATTGATCCAGGAGCTACAAAGAAAAGGTAAAATTCTATCATGACAGGAAGTTGATAAAAAAAGTCTTTAATCCAGGGCAGTAGGTGCTATTGTTCAATTCAAGATTAAAACTTTTTCCTGGAAAGTTGAAGTCAAAATGGTCAGGACCATTCATAGTGAAAAATGTGCGTCCACATGGAGCAATTGAATTGGTTGATCCATCTGCTAGTGATCAACAAAGAAGCTTGGTAGTGAATGGTCAACGTCTCAAGCATTATCTAGGAGGAGAAGTAGAGCGGTTGTCCACAGTGATGAAGTTGGTTGATCCTTGAACTTTATCGGGTCAAACTAGTGACGTTAAAAGAGCGCTTGCTGGGAGACAACCCAATGATTTAAGAACTTTTATTTTTCGTTTGGTGATGTAATTATGAACTTTTGGTATTTTTGGTTTTAGTTATAAACTTGTTACAAGGTTTACATCTACTGAAGGATGTTAGGTTGAAGAGTATCTACTGAAGGATACTATGTTCGTTTACACCTACAAATGGGTGTTGGTAAGAAAAGATTTGCACTTACTGATGGGTGCTAGAGGATTTTGGGTCAGGCTCGTGACGTTAAACAAGCGCTTACTAGGAGACAGCCTAGTATTCTAAACTCTGTTGAACTTATTTGCTTCAATTTTTAGAATAGGGTTGTGATGTACTCAGTTTGAAACTTTATCTGCTATGATGGTTTGCTTGTGACTTATGCATGATAAGTATTGCTTGATGATGCTTGGATATTTATTGATGTTGAGATTGTGCACATTATATGCTGATATATAGGTGGTTGTTCACGAGTTATGTGAATAAATGCATGATGTTGTGATTGTGATTATGATGCTAAGCAAGATGTGTATGTGGAATGTTGAATGAGCCTATATGTGAGGTTTTGAACTCTAGAGTTTTTGTGAATGAATGCTATTACATTGAGAGCATGAATGACTTTTCCCAGGTTTCTATGATTGAATCACTTGCTTGTATGTGTCATATGATCAAGGCCATTTGTCGTTACCCTTTATTAGCCAAATGATTTTAGCCCAATAAAAGAGAGCACAATGTGTTCTATCCTTTGAACCCTTAGCTTTGAACATGATAGAAAACCCTTTTTGAAAAGCTTTACCTTGAGTTTAGTTGAAGATATCTTGTGGTATTGATAAATGTTCAAGTTTGGGGTTATTGGGTGGTTTAAAAAGGGGAATATGAAAAGCATTGAGCTAAGCATGTGAAAAGTAAAATAAAAAGGAAAGAAAAGAAAGAAAAAGAAAGGCTAAATGCAAAAGAAAGTTGGGAAGAAGGACGAATGATTGTGTGTAGATGATTCACTTAACTCAAGGATTTTGTGATCCAGAAAAACCAATTTTCTTGTTAGCTCAGCCACATTATAAGCCATAGAAAAGTCCTTGTGATGATACTTTCTTGTGAATGTGTTTGATTATGGTTAAATGAAAGACAAAGTTAATTCATGTGACATTGTGATAATAGAGTGAAGGAGTGACCTCTTATGCACTTGTGTGTTTGAGTGAAACACTTTATCTAGTGAGGAAAGATTCAATGAACACATAAGTACATTGATGACAAATTTAGGAACACCGAAAAATGGCACCAAAAACTTGTTTAACCCTCGGCAAGTGTGACCGAATCATATCAAGTAATAAACTCGGTAAGACCAAGTATCGTTCTCCCAAGGACTCACGGCCTAGTTAGTTATATGATTTGTTGATTATTTAAGACTTGTGAACAAATTCTTGTGGTTTCAAATGCAAAAGACAATAATTAAATATGTATGCATGACTTTGATCAATGGAAAAGAGGAAAACAAACACGGAATGAATTATATGGATGAGTATGTTGTTGGAGAAATCAATTTCATCTTATCCACTCTCATATATTTTAGGAATTCATCATTCTTTTCATCAATGTTAATGTCACTCTCTAAATTACCTTGCGAAAAAAGCCTATCCTTAATTACGAGTTCATACAATTCCTAGCATCCCTAATAATTAATTCTGAAGCACAGAAGCTTAAAGGCAACCAACCTCATATCCCTATGTCTAGGCGATATTACTTTTGGGAGAAATTCCCCGAATCTAGATTTTACCGTATGTGTCCATATCACTAAAATCAATAATCATGACATCGAATGAGTTAAACAATGCATGCTTTGAGCAAAAAGGAAAAACCGTAACTAATGATGAAAGAAAGCATGTATCTCAAATAAGATGTTTAAACACAAATTCCATATATGAGAGTTTCACAAGATTACATTGATTCCCCAACAACAAGAAGAGTTTAGTTCACCATATTCATGGTGAAACTAGATGAACAATAATGAAATAATGAAAGATAGAACCCTAGAAAGATGAGTAGGTAGCCTTAACATCCAAGATCTTCCTCCAAGGGGTGGAAAGGTGTGTGTTTGCTTCGTCTCCAGCCAAAGATACAAACCCTAGGAAGTCCTAAAGCTTATATACTATTCGAAATATTACAGAAAAGTGGGCCTAAGCCCAAAATACCACCGCTCAGCGGTAAACTGCCGCTCAGTGGTACCAGCGCATAGTCAATTCTCTCCTCAGCTGCACTTTCACCCCTCAGCGGAGCCAACGGGTGTTCTTTGGTGTCGCTCAGCGGTAAACTAGGGCTGAGCGGTACTTTCGGCTTCTCTTCTTTTGCACTTTTTGAGTTCTTTTCTGATTCCATCTATCCTTCTTCACTTCTTTCATCAAATTCACCTTAAAACCTGCATAAAACACTGAAATCAAGCATAAACATGTCCAACTCTCTTATTTCTAAAAATATGAACAAAAGCATGATTCTAAGCTAGTTTCTAAGTGTTAAAGGTTGCTTTTAGTATCAATTTTAAGCATGAAAATAACAGTTTTTCAACTGTTNTTTCCAAAGGTGTTTGGCGAATCTGGATATTGTCCTCAAAAGATGTGTTCAAACGAATCTTGTGCTTAACTGGGAGAAATGTCATTTCATGGTAATCTTTTGAGGCGATCTGTGACCAATGAAGAAGTTGAAGGAATTCTCTGGCACTGTCATGACTCACCCTATGGAGGACATTTCAATGGAGAAAGAACAGCAGCAAAAGTTCTCCAGCCAGGTTTTTATTGGCCTACTTTATTTAAAGATGCTCATAATCATGCCAGGAATTGTGACAGGTGTTAAAGAACTGGAACTATTTCAAGACGTCATGAGATGCCATTACAAGGCATTTTAGAGGTTGAAGTCTTTGATTGCTGGGGCATTGATTTTGTAGGACCATTTCCACCATCTTTCAACAATGAATACATACTGGTCGCAGTGGATTATGTGAGTAAATGGGTGGAAGCATTGGGGTTTCCCAAAAATGATGCCAGCACTGTGAATAAATTTCTAAAGAGGAAGATCTTCTCACGCTTTGGAACTCCAAGAGTACTTATTAGTGATGGAGGATCTCATTTTTGTAATTATCAGCTAGCAAAAGTACTCAAACATTATGGTGTGAGACATAAGGTAGCTGCACCTTATCATCCACAGACCAATGGGCAAGTTGAGGTGTCTAACAAAGAGATCAAGAGGATTTTAGAGAAAACAGTTGTTGTATCAAGAAAGGACTGGTCATAGAAACTGGATGATGCTCTCTGGGCATACATGACTGCAATGAAGACATCTATGGGTTTATCACCTTATCAGCTAGTCTATGGGAAAGCATGTCATTTGCCAGTGGAGATGGAGCATAAAGATTTGTGGGCTCTTAAATTTTTGAATTTTGATCCTTTTGAAACTCAAAACAAGCATAGAAGACAGATGCTGGAGCTTGAAGAGATGCGGTTGCATGCATATGATTGATCCAGGAGCTACAAAGAAAAGGTAAAATTCTATCATGACAGGAAGTTGATAAAAAAAGTCTTTAATCCAGGGCAGTAGGTGCTATTGTTCAATTCAAGATTAAAACTTTTTCCTGGAAAGTTGAAGTCAAAATGGTCAGGACCATTCATAGTGAAAAATGTGCGTCCACATGGAGCAATTGAATTGGTTGATCCATCTGCTAGTGATCAACAAAGAAGCTTGGTAGTGAATGGTCAACGTCTCAAGCATTATCTAGGAGGAGAAGTAGAGCGGTTGTCCACAGTGATGAAGTTGGTTGATCCTTGAACTTTATCGGGTCAAACTAGTG
Source organism: Vigna umbellata (assembly GCF_018835915.1). The sequence goes on from NW_025913652.1 coordinate 27,998, forward strand.
ACGTTAAAAGAGCGCTTGCTGGGAGACAACCCAATGATTTAAGAACTTTTATTTTTCGTTTGGTGATGTAATTATGAACTTTTGGTATTTTTGGTTTTAGTTATAAACTTGTTACAAGGTTTACATCTACTGAAGGATGTTAGGTTGAAGAGTATCTACTGAAGGATACTATGTTCGTTTACACCTACAAATGGGTGTTGGTAAGAAAAGATTTGCACTTACTGATGGGTGCTAGAGGATTTTGGGTCAGGCTCGTGACGTTAAACAAGCGCTTACTAGGAGACAGCCTAGTATTCTAAACTCTGTTGAACTTATTTGCTTCAATTTTTAGAATAGGGTTGTGATGTACTCAGTTTGAAACTTTATCTGCTATGATGGTTTGCTTGTGACTTATGCATGATAAGTATTGCTTGATGATGCTTGGATATTTATTGATGTTGAGATTGTGCACATTATATGCTGATATATAGGTGGTTGTTCACGAGTTATGTGAATAAATACATGATGTTGTGATTGTGATTATGATGCTAAGCAAGATGTGTATGTGGAATGTTGAATGAGCCTATATGTGAGGTTTTGAACTCTAGAGTTTTTGTGAATGAATGCTATTACATTGAGAGCATGAATGACTTTTCCCAGGTTTCTATGATTGAATCACTTGCTTGTATGTGTCATATGATCAAGGCCATTTGTCGTTACCCTTTATTAGCCAAATGATTTTAGCCCAATAAAAGAGAGCACAATGTGTTCTATCCTTTGAACCCTTAGCTTTGAACATGATAGAAAACCCTTTTTGAAAAGCTTTACCTTGAGTTAAGTTGAAAATATCTTGTGGTATTGATAAATGTTCAAGTTTGGGGTTATTGGGTGGTTTAAAAAGGGGAATATGAAAAGCATTGAGCTAAGCATGTGAAAAGTAAAATAAAAAGGAAAGAAAAGAAAGAAAAAGAAAGGCTAAATGCAAAA
>NW_025913654.1:0-11153 GCF_018835915.1 Vigna umbellata
TGGGGAACAAGTGTAAACACATTCAGACACACCCACAACCTCTAATCCCATCCTCTTCTTGCATCTCTAAACATTTCTGACAGTTGGTGAGATGCTTTCATGTGAAAGTTTTTCTTAATTTGAGCTTCATACTCAGTTTTCCACTGCCCCTTTTGCAGTTACAATAGATAATGTTAAAATAAAGCAAATGAAATTCCTATTTGAAATGAATAAAATATGATTAAGTAACACGACGTTTTACCTTAAATCTTTGCTAGAACAATTCCCTATTCTTTGTTGGGATTACTCCCTATGATGCCCAGCACTGAAGAAATTGTTGCTTAATAGACCTAGTGATGGCCTATGAAGCAATAAATCAAGGCCATAGTCGAATCAAATTAATATCCAATTAAAGTGCAGTAAACTAGGAAGTGACTCCTAGGTCGTCTCTCGAAGACAAAATATGATTTAGAAACTAGATCAAACACGTGGTGGGGATCGTTATGTGGAAAATTTCACTAATTAACAAAGACTCGAATTAAGACAATGATTAAGACAGGTTGGTTATTGGCTTCCCTGCAATGATTCCAATCCATGATTACAACTAATTATACGCTCTCTTCACCTTAATCTAACACCAATCAACCAACTAAGTAAAGATTGATTGTGTTTTCAAAACCACGAATTAAGCAAACACGATTGCGACGATTAATCAATTTTGCACACACGAATTAGGCAACTAAGCGTATACCTAATTTGAAAAGCCTAAAACAGATTAAAACTATGCAATGTTAGAAGCACAATGACAGCAAATTAATCTCATGGAGACAATGCAGTTTAACCAATTACCAACCCAGAACAATTAAGCTGCCATAAAAACGAAATTAAAGCTCCAAAACAGAATTGAATTCATTGTCAAGCAGTGTAAACAGAACTGGAAACGTAGAACACAACCTACAAAACACAAATGATTCTAATTCGAATTTCAACCCAGAAACGAAAACCCTAACCCCTAAAATGAAAACAAAAATCATAATGAATAAAGCAGTGTTGAGATTGTTGATAGGGGGAGCACAAATGTAGCTTAACCCACAATCTTAGTAATATCTGAGTTTTTGATGATGAAAACACTTAACTAATAACACATGTATATTCTGTGTTTACATGTCATATGCTTTTCTTTAATGTGTTAAATCTGTTAATGCATATTTGAGGACACGTTTGAGTTATGTTTGTTCTGTTCATGACATATCACTATGTGAAATATGTGATTTTATATGTGTATTCATAACATATGATTTTGTGAAAAGAAAAATCACAAGCACTATGGTTGAAAATTAAATTTATGGGTTGAATCGATTAAAACTCGTGGGTTTGCACAAACTCTTTTCAAGTGTGTTGTGAGATATTTTGAAGAGAAAAGCTTTCAAAAATTGTTCTAAGTGCTTTTACTTAATCGATTGTATGCTTCTTGTATTCGATTAAGTTTGTTAAGTTTTGGAAACTGTTAAATTCTTGTTGTCAACACCCAATTTTGTCCGGATCGACTATAATAGGCTTATTTTATTTTTCATCTTTTTTATTTTTATGTTATTTTCTTTCATCTTTATTTATGTTTTAATTATATTTTTTTAGTTATTTTACTTTATTATTAAAAAAAAAGATTGATGTTATTTTCTTTTCCTCGATTATTTTTATTAATTTTCTACTTTTTTGTGTTTTTATTCTCTTTTATTTATTATTATGTTTTAATTTTATCCTTTTGCTTTTATCTTTGGTTTTTATTTTATTGTGTTTATTTTTATTTGTTTGGTATCACATCATTTCATCTATGTATATATTTATTTACTTATTTTTATTGTTAAGTTTTTTCCTTTTTATTTTCCTTTTTATTTGTTAAGAAGTGATATATATGCATTGATAAAAAAAGAAAAGAAAACACTAAAGTCAATCAAGTTTTCTCTCCTGCAACACAAAACAACTGTGTTTACCAGCCTGCAACACAAGGCAACACGCAGTAATGCTTAAAATGCTTAATATACTCTAGCAGTAAGAGAAAGTGTGGGTTTCTATTGCTAAAATTCCTTATGTTGAGTTGCAATCATACATCAAAGAGGGAAAGGATGTCTGAATGGCTTTTCCCAGCTCATCTAATTTAAACATAAAGAAGAAAAAAGACAAAGGAAGATCTCAGGTCGGAGGATATGCCAGAGCTCCTAGAAGCAGTGTAGCAGAAAAAGAACTTGGTGGTTTTCAAAATGGGGGGAATCACGTTCATTCAAAGGGGGGAGACCTCACGGCCAAAGAGGGGGAGAAGAGTTTCTGAAAGCTGCGAAGAATTCATCTAAGGTTGGCTTCCAACTATCGGGTACCGGAGGACCACATCCAATTAAAAACTCTGACACTCCCTAGATCCCCAACAGCTCACCATCACAGAATAGGAGAAAACTCATCACCATCACCGGTCATCACCATATAGAGAGCAGGAAACCTCGCATCGGAGGAAAAGGAGAGACAGTTGCCTTCCTAACCAAAAGGAGAAGCTTCTTGAAATTGTGAAGGTAAGTTTTCGTTTACCTAAGCTCGTAGATATGCTTTCCTCGTAGATATTGCTTTCCTTACGCATGCTGAGAGATGAACATAGCTGAGAGATTAATGATTGATGTTCACTGTATATGGTTACGTTTGCTTGCGCCTTCCTCCTCTGTTAATCAAAACTGCACCCAAAATGCAGTTTCAGTACCTGTAAATTTCATCTATTTAGCTAACAACAAAAGATAGGCATACACTTCCCTAACATCAACACTTCATCCCCTTTAGCACCCAGAAAAGTTGCAAATAAAAGCAAACAGACGCATTTTCATAAAGCAAAACAAATCCCATGCCAATACACTCAAAGCATTCACCTCCTCAGAATTTCCCCACATCACAGGAGCCTATCATTCCCCAACTTACATCCTCATTCAACTCATTTTTCTAATCTCTGCCCACGGTAACAGTAGAGACTCCAACCTTTGTCTCCTTCCCTCGTCAGCCACCATTGACAGTGAGGTTCTACGCCTGTTTCAAACACCAACCCATCGCATAAAAACCCAATTGCATTCGTCTGCAAGAACAAAAATCCAACCCCAACCACCCCTTGATTACGGCAATCACAAACCAAAACAAACCAGGAATTTGAACCTCTATGGCTCAGCTCATTTCCAAACCCCCCAAAGATTGTCTCGGCAAGCATTAGTGGAATCAATAGAGAAAGGGAGAGAAAGGAGTCACGGGTCAGTGACGGTGGCTGGGAATTGCAGCGGTTCCGATGCGAGAAAGGTCGCGGAGGCAGCGGTGGCGACTGAATTTGGTCGTGGCGGCAAAGACGTGACGTGAAGGAGCACGACACTTCTCTCTTGCGCGAGGAAGAGGATTAGAGGAGACAATCTGGCGCGGTGACCGGCAACGACCCCGACGGCGAGCTGCATCACTGGCGCAACCTTGGCTCACGGCTTGCGGTGGTTGGCCTCACCGGGGGTGGCATCGGCGTGGCGCGGAGAGGCGAGAGTTTCTGTCTCACGAGCAAAGAAGAGAGGGAGAGAGAGGTCAGAGCCATCGCCGGCGATGGCCTTGATGGCGATCAGCGCGCTCTGATTCTCGGTTTGCGGTGGTCGGCGTGGTTGATGCGGCAAAGGCTGTGGCATGGGTGTGCGGCGGGCGCCATTCTTCCACGCTCTGGGGAACGGTCTCTCCGTTTTGGTTAAGGGCAAATGAAGCTGTGGAGGCAGAACCCCTAATGTGGTGAAGAAACCTTGGGCCAAGTGGATCCATTTGCTTTCCCTTTTAAAAAAATGAAATATAAAATAAAATAAAAAGAACTTTTTGCCTACACCCCTAGCTTTAGGTTTTGCACCCCGTCCTCGTTGGGCTTAAGCCCATTCTGCCTAAAAAGCTTTTTGCTTTTCTTTGCACCCCTATCTCTGCTATGTCTCACACCCCTTTTTGTTAAAAAGCACCTCTACATTTTATTTATTTATTTATTTGTTTTTTATTTTTTTATTTCATTTTATTTTACTTTTTATCTTATTTTTTATGTTTATCCTTATTTATTTATCTTGTTATTTTATTTTTCCTTTTTGATCTTTCTGTTCTAAATATCTATTTTCATTTTAAATACAAATATTTCAAAAATTAAAAAATATATATTTTAAAGGTCAAGCACATGTGTGATCGCACGCATCGTCCTTGTGCTAAAAATCGTTTCTCCCCCTTTTTATAAAAAATATAAAAGATAAAAAAATATGTTTTAAAGGTTAAGAACATGTGTGATCGCTCGCATCGTCCTTCTGCTAAAAACCTTTTCTTCTTTCTCAAATAAAATTATAAAAATATGTTTTAAAGGTTAAGCACATGTGTGGTCACTGGCATCGTCCTTGTGCTAAAAACTTTTTCTTCTTTCTCAAATAAAACTACAAAAATATGTTTTAAGGTTAAGCGCATGTGTGGTCGCTCGCATCGTCCTTGTGCTAAAAACCTTTTCTTCTTTCTCAAATAAAATTATAAAAATATGTTTTTAAGGTTAAGCGCATGTGTGATCGCTTGCATCGTCCTTGTGCTAAAAACCTTTTCACCTTCTTTTTCTCAAAAAATACCAAAAAACTATAAAATCTTCAAAAACTAAAAACATCAACACTTTCAAGCAAGCAAACAGTCTTTCTGCCAGAACTACGTGATCCTTGATTCTCCATCAAAAGTGGAGATATGTAGGAGCAAGGCCAGTCCTTCTCAGGTTCACTTCCCCAAAAATCCAAATTTATCCATAATCAATTTCTCAAACAAATTTCTCAAACAATTCCTCAAACAAACTTTTCAAGCAGTTTCTAGAAGAACTACGTAACCCTGATTTCTTATTCTGAATGAGAATACGTAGGAGCAAGGTCTATCCTTGTCGGGCCCAAAAAACTAAAAAATATATTTTGTTTCTTTAGAGTTTTATTTTAGGGGATAGTTAAACATTTTGAAAACCACATCACATTTGCGTATTTAGTTAAACATTCCCTACGCATAACCGACTCCCGAACCCAAAATCTGGTTTTCGTGGACCGTGTCTTATCATTTTATGATTTTTCCGTAGCTTTCCAGAATAAACTATGGTGGCGACTCCAAATCTCTTTTCCAAACCCGTTTCCTTTTTTGGATCGTCGTCCCGTCGCGATTCCGGTTGCGATAGATGGCGACTCCCCTGGAGACATCAGAGAGTCAAGCCATTTAATTAGATATGCGAATTCGATGTGGTTTTTCTTTATGTTTTCCTTTCCTTTTCTTTATCTATGTTTGATATTTATAATAATTGCATGTGAGTTATTTTGCTTGTTCTTTGAAAAAATTGTTGTATGTTGAACCCCAGGGTAGAAACCATGTTTATATCTGCCTGGGAATTTTTCTAGTTGTTTTGCAGGTGAGGGTTTGGGTATGCATTGCGCTCTCCCTTCACACACACACTTTATGCATATCATGAGTGGGGCCCTATACCCGGGTCTGAGTGTAACTTAGAAATAAAGGGGTTGTGTAGCGATGTCATTTGGGACATACTTCCTGTTTGACTATCGTGAGAACCCCAGCTAGAGTTTGTTCTCTTCACTTGTGTCTCCGTGTCTAGTTGATTACTCGACTGTCGTGGAGATGCCATGAAGGGGGCCATAGCTCTAGTGACCGTCGAACTTTAAGTTTAGGGAACCATCCTGGTGAGATTGCATATGGTTGACCTTGAATCCGAAGCAGTGAACCTTCTCTAGGGCACGAAGGGATATGTGTGTAGTCTTATAACCCTCATTTTCGCTTAACAAAACCACGCACCTTGTACATATCATCATATCTCTTTATACGTCTTTTTATTTTCTTTCTTTCATTGTTGCTCATTGTTTTTATGGTCTTGTCGCATTTTGTGTATTCTAGTCGAGAAATTATAAATTTGTGATTAAGTCCTTAAGGTAAAGATGGAAATTAACATGGGATTTTGAGTCGGGGGTATTCGAGTTCAGACATTTTGATATACATCAAAGCAAAGGACAATATTACTGGTGGGTCAAGGGATCTGGTGAGAAAAAGATAGCCCTGAAAGATGCATTCAAGAAGGGTATAAGCATTTGGTGAGCCTGTCAGAGGGGAAGAATTTGGGCAAATCTTAAATACACCTCTCAAGGCCCAAGCTCTATACAACTAAATCGGGCAGTATACCCATATCTTGCAGCAAGTGAGAATCATAAGAGTGCGCCTATGAAATTGGATGGTGAATTCATTCTTAAGGGTACAACAGGAGGTCTTTCTCGAGGATACCTAGAGTGGTACTTGCATCGAAAAGTGGAAACATTCATGATTCTACGGGCGTTGATCCCCTATGCTGTCATGCCCTTTCCTAATACCAAGGATTTCGTCGACTAAGCTGCCATGAATGCATTCGTGGGGTATAAAATTCCCTCTGAGAATCCAATCACCATTGTCCTAGCTGAAGTTTATAGGACTCTTACTCACTGTTATGAGCTAAAGGGCAGGAAAATGTTATGTTGCTTACCTGTGTTGTATATATGCTCCATTTCTCGCATGAGTAAAGGCGTTTTGAATGCCACATGTCCCCTAGGTGAGCTACTTACTGTAAACCAATGATGAAAGGGACAAATGAATGAGCACAACTCTTTGTAGGCTTAGAGGAGGAAAAGTTTAAAAGGCATGTTTTCTTGGCAGCAAAGATCGCGTATCATACACCATTGCAGGAATTATCCTGATGTGTCCCTCATGGGTATCAGGTGTTGTATTAATTACAATCCTGTGTTAGCACAAAGGCAATTTGGGCGTCCTATGAGAGGATCACCTACACCTGCATCTCTTGCCATATTGCAGACCTTCAAAGGAAGGAACCTTTGCTAAAATCTCATCAAGTTAAGGACGCTTGGGGCAATGTTCTTCACTTCGAGAGAGGCCCAAGATCATGGATTGTTAATGAAAGATTCCCTCAGCTAGTGGATCGTAGAAAGAGTTAAGACAATCCAGTTGTCATTCAAGTTAATCTCCCCTGACCCAAATTGTGAAAAGTAATTTCACAATGATGAACCATGTGAAAGCAGCAGTGGCAAAACTGAATAAGGAATGTTGACATCAAGCTAAAAAGGAGACATAAAGAATTGATAATTCAGATGAAGAAGCATATTGTTGAGCAAGAGGGAATTGAAAGAGAAGTCTCTCATAACTAGCTTCCCTCGCCAATGAATCCATTGAAGGTCTTCTAAAGGTATTAATTGATGTTGAGTCAGCAGTGTCAATCTTTAACTTACCTAAGGGGATTGAAACTTTCCTCAATTACTGCAAGAGTTGACTAGAGAAATAAAGAATGTGATGGATAAGGCCCGAAATGGTTGACCAAGACTCTCTATGCTTCACATTTTGTGAACTTCTGGATGTGGTGGATGTTTCATTGTATGAACCACCCTATTGACTCTATTTCGTGTTAATTTCCAAACTATACCGGGGCAATGTTTTCACAGCTTTATAATTTTCGACTAGAGTATTTGAACTACATTGCCTTTTCTTTTTCTTTTCATTTTTATTTTCTTTTTCTTAATTTGTTTCGCAAAAAAAATAAAAACTAAAGTATAGCTAAACATCCAAGATACCCTAAAGGAATCGAACTAGTTAACAAATCTTGGAGAACCAAAGAGAAGTTCAAGAAGGGATGAAAGTCGATATCCAACAACTGAAGAGACAAATGAGCAAAATCCTAGAGGCCCTGAATGCCTTACAAAGCCCTGGAGATTCGTGCTTACCACGACTACAATAGAGAGTTCCAGAGGCCTAAATTTTCTCCTCATATGGTCCTCCCTTACATTACACTTCACCCTTGGGAGTGGAGTTGAGGCATGTTCACACTCAAAAGGCAGAAAATAACACAGTGAAGGAGGAAACAAGCTTGGGGCAACCACTTTCATGGTCCCCAAGGAAATGATTCAGCCACGCCTTGTGAGCAAGACAATGACGAAGCAACCCAAGTTGAAATCTTTCCCTCTGGTCATTATACTAATGGATGTTGAGGTTGAAAAATGTAAATTAGAAGTGCTGAAAAAGGGATGAGAGTCATAGAGAGTGGAGGAAGCCTTGAGTTTGGAAATGTTGCAGGGCTATGCTTAGTCTCAGAGGTGGTGATACCTCCCAAAGTTTAAATTACCTGGAGGGACCACTTGTCTTAAGAGCCATCTCATGACGTATGGGGAGAAAATTGTTCACGCATGTGATGAAAAGTTGCTAATTCATTTCTTCTAAGGTAGATTGACTGGGATGACACCAAACTGGGAACTCATCTTGAACAGTCATGCATCCGATCTTGGGAGGATTTGGTGAATGCTTTCTTGAGGCAGTACAAATATATCAGGGATGTGGCACTTGATAGATTACAACTACAAACCTTGGTGAAGGAGTCCAAATTGTTCAAAGAATATGCCAAAGGTGGAAAGAGACTGTTGCTCAAATGAAGTTTCATGAGAGTGACAAGGAAATGGTTCCCATATTCCTCAATACTCTGTAATCACCCTTCTGTGAGACCGTGGTAAGCAGTGTTTCCCTAAACTTTGCAAACTTGGTGATAATCAGATAAGGAATTAAAATTTGTGTGAAGACTGAAAAGATCGCTCAAGGTCCTACCATGGCAGTAAATGTGAACAAGTCTGGTCTAAGCTTAGGATAAGGAGAGAAGAAAGAGCTCAATCAGATCCCACCGCTCAAATACCGTCGGCCTACCCTTTGAAACCATTCTGAGGAAAATTGGAGACTAGACCCAAACTCAACTTCCTACCAAGCCGCCAGTCAAAAATGTTTGATCAAGAGAAAGGGCATACGAGTTTCACTCCTATCCGTATGACTTATGCAACATTTCTTCCAAGTCTCGTGCACAAAAAGGCTTGGTCTCTACTTGTTACATGAATCCTTTCTACTTGTTACATGAATCCTTTAAAGCCTCAATACCTTAAGACTCGTGATACATTATACAAAAAGTGATTACCATGGAGTGGTTATTGGTCATTCCACCAAAGAGTGTTGGGTGTTCAAGCACAGGCAATCGTTGATTGATTCAAGATGATTAAAATGTGAAGAAAGTCAACCCAACACTGAGGCAAGGCTTGAGAATGCCACTACAAGTGCCATGAAGAAATGAAGTGGGCTTTAAGATCACATAAGAAGGCATAAGTCATTGTACAAGTGAATTCGATGTTGTGAAGTGTCTAGCTATGGAGAAGTATGCTCATTGGTATCACCTCTTTATCCATGACTTGCAATGCGAACATTCACTACAGGGTTTCTCCAAGTAGTACTGGAAATCGAGTCCTGAAAGGGTATTACGGAAAAAAAGGAAAACAAAATTGAAAAAAACAAAAAAAATGAAGGAAATCTTGAGTCACTTGTCTTTCTTGTGAATCGTCAAACTCTTGTTTTTCGAAAATAAAAAAAATGATGAATAATAAAAAATAAAAATGCAATGTCAAGCTTTTTCGAGGTCAAGAGTTTAATCAAAAATAAAAATTTGANAAATAAAACTACAAAAATATGTTTTAAGGTTAAGCGCATGTGTGGTCGCTCGCATCGTCCTTGTGCTAAAAACCTTTTCTTCTTTCTCAAATAAAATTATAAAAATATGTTTTTAAGGTTAAGCGCATGTGTGATCGCTTGCATCGTCCTTGTGCTAAAAACCTTTTCACCTTCTTTTTCTCAAAAAATACCAAAAAACTATAAAATCTTCAAAAACTAAAAACATCAACACTTTCAAGCAAGCAAACAGTCTTTCTGCCAGAACTACGTGATCCTTGATTCTCCATCAAAAGTGGAGATATGTAGGAGCAAGGCCAGTCCTTCTCAGGTTCACTTCCCCAAAAATCCAAATTTATCCATAATCAATTTCTCAAACAAATTTCTCAAACAAATTTCTCAAACAATTCCTCAAACAAACTTTTCAAGCAGTTTCTAGAAGAACTACGTAACCCTGATTTCTTATTCTGAATGAGAATACGTAGGAGCAAGGTCTATCCTTGTCGGGCCCAAAAAACTAAAAAATATATTTTGTTTCTTTAGAGTTTTATTTTAGGGGATAGTTAAACATTTTGAAAACCACATCACATTTGCGTATTTAGTTAAACATTCCCTACGCATAACCGACTCCCGAACCCAAAATATGGTTTTCGTGGACCGTGTCTTATCATTTTATGATTTTTCCGTAGCTTTCCAGAATAAACTATGGTGGCGACTCCAAATCTCTTTTCCAAACCCGTTTCCTTTTTTGGATCGTCGTCCCGTCGCGATTCCGGTTGCGATAGATGGCGACTCCCCTGGAGACATCAGAGAGTCAAGCCATTTAATTAGATATGCGAATTCGATGTGGTTTTTCTTTATGTTTTCCTTTCCTTTTCTTTATCTATGTTTGATATTTATAATAATTGCATGTGAGTTATTTTGCTTGTTCTTTGAAAAAATTGTTGTATGTTGAACCCCAGGGTAGAAACCATGTTTATATCTGCCTGGGAATTTTTCTAGTTGTTTTGCAGGTGAGGGTTTGGGTATGCATTGCGCTCTCACTTCACACACACACTTTATGCATATCATGAGTGGGGCCCTATACCCGGGTCTGAGTGTAACTTAGAAATAAAGGGGTTGTGTAGCGATGTCATTTGGGACATACTTCCTGTTTGACTATCGTGAGAACCCCAGCTAGAGTTTGTTCTCTTCACTTGTGTCTCCGTGTCTAGTTGATTACTCGACTGTCGTGGAGATGCCATGAAGGGGGCCATAGCTCTAGTGACCGTCGAACTTTAAGTTTAGGGAACCATCCTGGTGAGATTGCATATGGTTGACCTTGAATCCGAAGCAGTGAACCTTCTCTAGGGCACGAAGGGATATGTGTGTAGTCTTATAACCCTCATTTTCGCTTAACAAAACCACGCACCTTGTACATATCATCATATCTCTTTATACGTCTTTTTATTTTCTTTCTTTCATTGTTGCTCATTGTTTTTATGGTCTTGTCGCATTTTGTGTATTCTAGTCGAGAAATTATAAATTTGTGATTAAGTCCTTAAGGTAAAGATGGAAATTAACATGGGATTTTGAGTCGGGGGTATTCGAGTTCAGACATTTTGATATACATCAAAGCAAAGGAC
>NW_025913656.1:0-24027 GCF_018835915.1 Vigna umbellata
TTCTTTTTTATTGCTTGTGCAAGAAAGAGAGGACAAATTTAGGGATGCGATGGTTTTCGGAGTTACTTGATTGGACGTTTGTGTGTGGCATTTGGAATTTGTATTTTGAGGATGCTTGAATTGCATCTGGGAATGAGTTGAATAAGGAAGGGTTTGGTTCTTTTGGATTGTTCAGTGGGGAATAATACTGGGGATCTGAACTGTGGTTACTGTGTTCACTACCGGTTTTATTTGCTGTATGTATGGGGGAAATGAACGTGGGTGTGTGTCTTTCAATGTATTTGGATACCCGTGCTTCATATTTTTATTTCTTTGATTATAAGCTTATGTTATATAAATGTGATATTATTTTGTCTTTTTTATATGCTAATTATTTGATTTCTTTTATATTTTAGGTGATTTCTGGCTATGTTTTAAACAGTTGAGAATTACGTTTTAAATTATTTATAATTGTATGCCTTTTGTATATAACCAATTCCCCTTGATATTGTTACCGGCAATTTATCCCCCTTTGTCAAGCTGTAGTGATTTACATTCTTTCCGTGAAACTTATTTTTGTTTCTTTGCTTGTATACAGATGGATGTAGAAAGGTTGAAGAAGATGGCCAGTTCTGTTCGAACTGGTGGAAAGGGTACCATGAGAAGGTATATTTGTATGTCAAAATCTGATATTATTCCATATCAATTTATGTTTTCTAATATCATTATATACTCCTATATGTTTCCCAAAATAATTTGATGCAACAATTAAAATCTTCATATATTTTTACTAGCCATGCATTGACATTTTCTTATTGCACTTGTATTAGAAATGTTGACATTATCATTTTAAATTATGTATTTGCCCTCTCTTGTAGGAAGAAGAAGGCTGTCCACAAGACTACTACTACAGATGACAAGAGGCTTCAAAGCACCCTGAAGAGAATAGGGGTGAATGCTATCCCTGCAATTGAGGAAGTCAACATCTTTAAGGATGATGTAGTTATCCAGTTTTTAAACCCTAAAGGTAAATATTGATGGGTGATATTTTTAGTGTACATTTGTTTCGACATAGTAAGGATTGATGTAGTTATCCAGTTATCCAGTTTTTAAACCCTAATTGTTAAACATGGAATCTATTGCAGTGCAAGCATCTATTGCTGCCAATACTTGGGTTGTTAGTGGTTCTCCTCAAACAAAGAGTAAGTTTATATATACATCTCGTTCTTCATTTCTGTTTGCTGTTGTAACATCTGACTTGGTTTATGCTGTCTGCGTTGGTGTGTTGCTAAGTCTTAACTTCTTTAGAGATCATTCCTCAGTATCTTATGCAAATGTGTGTGTTCAGTCCGGCTAAGTCAATCTTCAGGCATTGCAGGTGTCAATTGCCTTATGGGCATGGACATCTTAATTGAATGTTTATCACATGAAATGTCCAGACTTGTTATGTTGAATTGGAGCATACATAACATAATTTTCCTCCATTTCTAGCATTAGACTTGACTACAGAATTCCATTTTATTTTTAACTGATCTCGATCTACTTCTAGATTACATTTTACTTAACACAATTTTCTGTTTCGCAGAACTGCAGGATATTCTCCCTAACATCATCCACCAATTAGGTGTGTGATATGTATCTTCTTAAAGCTTAAGCTTTAGATTCATTATTTTCTTTCTCTGTCTTGCTAATCTGTAGCTGTTTATTCTAAAAAAAATGCAGGGCCAGATAACCTGGAAAACCTAAAGAAACTAGCTGAACAATTTCAGAAGCAGGCACCTGAAGCAGGAGCTGCTGCAACCACAGCACAGGATGATGATGATGATGATGAGGCTGTCCCGGATCTTGTCCCAGGAGAGACTTTTGAGGCAGTTGCTGAGGAGACTAAGTCTTAGAATTTTTTTACTGTGTCGTCTTTTATATATTTTGGATGTTTCTTAAGCTTTTTGCTTTCATTTTTGCCCTTTTAAAATTGAAAGTTTTTCAGGTGTTGTTTATACTTTAAATTGTTAAAACACTCTTAATTGTGGGCCCCATCATCTAACTAGAAAGTGTTACCATCTGACTGCACCTGAGTTTGTGTATTGTATGTTCATTTTTCGAGGTAAAAATCAATTTTGTTAATTTACACTTTTTGTTACCTCATGCAAGCAGCCAATTCTGAAGTTTGTGGGGTTATGTTGTAATGCCAGTGAATAAGAATCCATCATTAATATTTTGAGGAAGAGATTTATGCAGACACAGCTGACATGAAATTAGTGGTGATGAAACTGGGTTTGTCCTCAAACTTCTACAAACCCGGAAGTGTTTGAGATATATTTGGATGTTTTTATTGTTACGATTGAAATTTTGTTAAAAGTCTCGAACTGAAGATTGCTTTATGCCGAGTTATCTGTTTAACATCTAAACCATTCGATCGTATCAATATTTATATAATTGTTAGATGCTAGATTACAATTAAGAATGTATAAACTAAAAGACAAGCACATAGCAGAATTAAGAACTACATAATACCTGCGAGAGTACTCTAAATGTTCTATATTAACATGGGTTACTCATCACAGCCCCAGTTGATTGAAAGAATGTCGATTTTGATAAATTTTCAACTTGAGCTAATCATGACTGTAAATATTATCTCACAACGAAGACTGCATAAATCAATTATTCAAAACCCAAGAACGTGGTGAGAATGCTAATACATAGATTAACTATTCAAACATAAACAAGTATTTTGGTTTTATTCTTATATCTTTTTACTATTACTTTATATGTTGTTTCAAACCCTAAATGCATAATATAAATTCTTTTAAAATCTTATGTCTTGCTATTATTTTTCCATTTTTAAAAATCTTTATAGTATAAATTCACTAAAAATTTTAACTACAAAATTTTAATCACAAAAGGCTTTTAAAAAAATCACGACAATCCTATGTAATCTTGTAAAATTATCAATATTTATTTTGTCAAGCTCATACATCTTTGTTTGAATTATATTTGAAGATTAATTTTTTTTCTTGGTTTACAATTATTACATATTTCTTTTAAATATTGAATTGTACCCATGCGTAAACTCATATAAAAGGAAATCTATCGACATTTTTTGTGGGTACGCAATGAGTAATGTAACCATTTTTTTAAATGTGACATATAATGGATAATTATTGTGTCTAGCAAATTGTTGTTACTCATATACAAAAATAATTAATAACAACTTTTTTTTAATGAGACGGATAATTGATAAATATTATATGTATTTGTCTCCTAAAGTTTTCAGATAAGACAGATAATAAATGAAAGAAAAATATGGAGTGTTTAATAATAAAAAAGAAGAAAAAAAATTTATTTTTAGATTTTTATATTATATTTGAAATTGGATTCGTGCCTTTCAAGGTGTTTGATAATGAAAAAGAAAAAATAATTTTGGTTAAGTATGTTTTAGTTTCTGAATTTATATTCAAAATTAAAATTTATTCTTCTAAAACTTCATGTAAAAGTCATCTTTATATTCAAAATGTGTGAAATGATGCTTATTTTTGAAGTACAAGGAAAACACTAATAATAGGGACTTGAATAGCATTTGTAAATTTTTTTCATAAAATAACGCTTGTCAACTATAGTGGGGATTAAACAATTTGCTATAAAAGTTAGACAATTTGTTATAGTTGTTATACAATTGTATTTTTAATAAAAAAATTTAAGAAAATATTTTAAATAAATAGATAATAACATAGGTATTTTTTATACTGGTTCATTCAATCTAAGCTACGTTCAGTCTTTTCCAATAACTCTTTAGAGATTCTCCTAATCATATCCAAGATTACAATTGAATTTAACTCACTCCTGATTGCAAGTATTATCACTACTCTTGGTTCCCTAGTCAATCCTTACTAGACTGAGTATTCTAAACTACTCTTGGTTTCCCTAGTTAATCTTGACTAGTCCAAGTATTCTAAACACTTTTGGTATCAACCCTAGTCAATTCGAACTAGTCCGAGTTTATCCACTCCTAGTTCTCAAGTATTATAATCACTCTTAGTATACATTGAGTATTGTCGATCACTAATGGTTTCCTAATTAATCCTAACTGGTACAAATAGCTCAATACAAGTGTTTTAATACAGACAACTTCATATCTGAATAACTCTTTGAGGGAGGATCAATTCAATACATGCATGATGATGTCTCAATAATTTTTTTAGGTGTGTAACAACAATGATAATGTGGACATATTATACTTTATATGCATGATGATATAATTCACTTGTTGAAACTTCATTTTTGACATGTTATAAGACATAACCCAAGACACATTATACATAAACCAAATCAATGAAAAGTATAAAAAATTAAGATAAATTACATAAATAAATAAAAACATAAGAAAATTAGTATTCCGTTAAAGTCAACTTCTCATGGAATAGAATGTTGTAACACAAATCCAACACAATCTAGACATATAACATTTACAATAAAAACATAATCTTTCTAGCCTCAGATACTTATTACATGTCCATATCTGCATTGTCATTATACACCTGAAAGAATTAAAGACGTTCAAAATGAAAGATATGTTCTATTCATTATAAAAATGACTTTTATAAGAAGGATGAAAGAGGAATAAATTTCAAAATGCACATGAAAGTTCTAAAAGCATACTTAACCTAAATGATTTAATAAGTAAAGAATTATAAATTTTTACAAAGGTGAAGATAGTGTAATAAGATTATTAGAGAACATGGACGACAAAAAGGGAGCATTTTATAGGGTTAAAGCTCACACAGGCATGTCAAAAACAAAGGTCAGGGATGGAGATGCATGTGGTCTACTTAGGGCACACATTAAAAACAATTAACGCTTAACCAATGTTCAGTCTTAAATAATATAACATATGAATATGATTGTAGCGTGTGAATTGAATATACAACATCTAGTCAAACCATTGCTAAATTCAAAACTTTAAAATATAAAATTGTTAAATTCTGCAAATAATATCTCGTATTATATATAATAAAATAAACGAAAGAAACATTTTAAAAAATTATTAGAAAGTACAATATCAAAATACAAAAAGCAATGACTAATGATAAAAAAAAAAAAACTCCTTTCTAGTAAAGAGTTTATAATAGAGAAAAACAATTGTGCATGAACTACTCTAACAATGAAATCATGCAAAAACTTGCTGGGACAAAATTTGTATACCAAACGACAAGTTAACACAATAGTTCTAGTCAAATTCAGCAAAATGGTAAAATTCAAACAAATAAAACTAAACATTCCCCAAAACTACAACATGACAAATTCGATTTTGACAGCTAAACTGCAATTACATCATTGTTTACTCGGTTTCCTTTTTTGATTTCTTTTTCTTCTTCTTAGACTCTTCACCAGTCTCCACTACATTATTGACCTTCTTATTCTTCTTCTTTTTAGCTGTTCCATCCTGCTCATTCACGACCCCATTGGCACCATCGTCTTCAGCCTGATCCTCATGTTCGGTCTCCTGTTCCAACTTCCTCTTTTCTTTCTTTTTCTTTTTCTTCTCTGATTTATGATCTTCCACAGCATCACCATTTGTAACTTTTGTAGGCTTATCTAGAATCATGTCACCACCTTCGTCAGCAGCAGCTTTTTGGTTCTTCTTTTTGGATTTCTTGCCTGAAACTTCAGCGGGCGCTTCTGTTTCCATCTCAGTATCTGCACAGTTAGTACACATTAGCATCCACCCCAGGACATGAAACTTACTACGACCTGCAACTTTTATGTTTCATAACTATCCACCATATTACGAACAATATATATGCGCCCAAGTCGAGTTGAGATACAATTAAAACCAAAATTAATTTGGTGAAAATCACAACAGAAAAATCAGGTGACTGTATAACCTTTATTTTCAGCACTTTCAATAGCAGACTGCATGACATCTATGTTCTTGCGAGGGGCAACTCCCTTGTCATAAAAGTCGAGTCGTTCCTCAACTTGCTCACGGAGTTTCTCCCCAAACACAGTAGTACCCCTTTCTGCATTGAGGTACAACAAAATCATGACAAAGGTGACACGTACAGCCATGAATATTTCTAAATTAAATATGTAAGAAACAAACCAGAAAAGCAGTCAATCCGTGATGCAATTGAGCACTTGTTTGCAAGGTAACGAGCCATTCTGCCCTTATTTTTGGCAGATGCCCGACCAATAAAAGAAGAGTGGAATATCAAACCATATTTGGGAGTGTTTCCTCTGGTTTTCAATGCCCTGAATAAAGAAAGCAAAACAATATAAAGCTGTAGACGGCGCACAAGGAAAAGTAATGTCTGTATTTTAGCCATCTAAACAATGGAATTACCAAATCCCTGCAGTTTCACTTTTACAAATGATGCCATGTTTGTTTTAGTTCAAACTTCCAATAAACAAATTCACAGTTCAAAACTAAAGAAACTCCAAAACAAAAGGCGTAGTTTAAACCTGAACAAAGCCTTCTCTGCACCAAGAATTTGAAGAGTTGATGAGGGGCACTTGGCTAAATTTGTGAGACTACCAGCATGCGAAATCAAACGAGCACCAACAACTTCACCAATTAAAGAGGCCAAATTTGGCGCAATATCATTCATTTTAGCAACCAGGTAGTCATAAAGGTTCTTCCTGTACTCAGACAGATCCATTACCCTCTGTGCAAATTGTTGGACATTGATCAAGTCAACTGGAGACAGATCCTGTCCTGAAAAAAATCAACAGAAAGAAGACTTGAATACAGAATAAAGCAAAAGTTAAAACCACCAGATACATTTGTTTCACAATTTTTTTTTGCATTTCAGGGTATATGAAAGAGGGAATATTCATCCTTATGTCTGTTAGAAAGATATAAAATTATTTCCAGATATATTCTCTTCACATGTCTATACAGTTTTTATTATCAAGTGCAAGAAAACTACATTCTCATGGGAATATTGAACTTAATTTTCAAACCCCATTAAAGCTTTCACTTCACCTTTATTATAACCATTTCTAAAATTTAAAAAGGATTCCTAGGGAAATCAAAATTAAGCCAAACACAAGTTCAAATGTCTTAGAATCAAATTCAATTGATAATATTCCTGGATAATGATTCATAGGGAAACATTATATAATGAAACAAAGCCCCTAATAGGATGAGAATTCTACCCATGGAGGCCTTGGCAGCTTCCACAATCTCCTTTGCTTTATCCTCATCTCCAACTATTTCAGTTAAGCTAGGAATCTTGTCTTCAGTCAACTTGGCCTTATCCTCAATATATTTTGAAACTTTGGCATACAGGTAATTATCATTTACAATTTTCACCAGCTCAGGAAAATGCCATGAATACCACTCTCTGCACATAATTACGAATCAAATAGAGAAATGAATTCTTCACGTTAACAAAACTGTCAAAGAAAGTGAATTATTTAATGATATACAATACTACCTCACTCACATGGAGAACGAATTGATATCCTTATCAAGTGTATCAAGAAGGAAGATAGCTTGAATAACCATGTTGTCCACTCTATTGACATTAAATTTCACCTTCGCTCTGCTGTAACTATGCCCCAGACCAAGTTGGGCCTTTTCCAAATCTCCAGCCTATGAAATCCAAAACAGGACAAACATTAAATATAAACTCGGTATCCTGCACATACAGAAACACAACAATGGGCAGGAGGAAACACTAACCTTGAGATCACCAACAAAGGTATCAAAATGCAATCGCACCCCTCGAAGAAGTTCGCTAACAAACTCATTACTCTGGCAAGGAAGCTTTGTCACTTCAGATATTTGTGAACCAATCTTAGGATCAGACACACCTAAACTGAACTTGGCCTTTTTACCTTCCTTTACTTTAGGCAAGTTAGTCTCCAAAACAGTCCTTAGCTCATCAGTCAATATGCCTGAAAACCCCGAAATATAATAGTCAACATACTAGACAATAAAAATCACTAAACAGAATAAAAAGCACGTAATAAGGAAAAATTAAAGAAGCAAAGCACGTAACCTAAATAGAAAATTCAACCAACCAGAATAGAAATTACGATTACACTAATAAACTTGGTACCAGTTGATTTTCTACAATATGGATTCTGAAAAATGCAACTTTATCTAAATAACAGCGTGAGAGACTGGTTGGTTACCTTCAGAGACGGCGTTGCACTGCTTGAGGGCATCAAGAGCGGAAGTGAAAGGATTGAAGGAACGAAGCTGAACGACTTTCCCAAACCTGTTGAGGTCGGAAACGGAGTTGCGAACTGCTTCGGTGTTCTGACCAATTTCATCGAGGCCATGAGCCTCGAACAGTGCATAGCCCGAAGCGGATTCGTATAGAAGGAATAGTGCCATTGGATGCCAAAAACTGAAACCCTAGAAGTGGTGAAGAGAAAAATAAAATGGCATTTGAAGGAAGCTGCTTTGGCGCAACGAGGTTTAGGGTTTTAGAGAGAAAAAAATTATGCTGCTTCTTTTAACAATGGACCGGGTTGGATCCGATGGGTCGGGTTATAGGCTATAAAAGTAAGTGGGTGTTTATTTCTGCACCTATATAATTTTCTTCTGTGCACCTCCGTATAATTTAAATTTTCAATTTTATCTTTTTTATTTTGAGTTTAACAATACTCGATCCGAAAAAGAATACAAAAATAAAAAATATATTTAGGATTTTCAAAATTTCGTCCAGAGTGAGAAATCTATTGTTTTTTCACATTTTGCAAGAAATTAGGTAAAACAAGAATTCACTTCAGAAATAGAGTTTAAAGGAGAAGTGAATAAATTTAAGAGAATTTGAAAGTAAATTGTATATTATTTTTTTGAAGGGATTTGGAAGTAATTAAGAATGGATTTGTAAATAAAATTTGTAAAAATTTGTGTATGATTTGACTGATGTCATAGATTAAAAAATGTTTAATTGATAGAAAATAAAGATTATCAAATTGTTCTTAAATGTAATAGTAATATAAAATTATATTTATGAGTAACAAATTTTTTGGTAAATATTATTTGAAATAGTAGAATAAAAAATTAATAAATAATTAAAACAATATTTATATTAATAAAATATAATTAAAGTTCATGTAATATAACAAGGATGATGATAGATGTATACAATTATAAAACCTCTTAATCCTCTTATTCATGGAAAATTGAGCTGACATTGAAATTCACTTTTGTTATTTGTTGGTTGATGTCTAGAGTTAAGTTGAAAAATTATTTTCAATTCTCTCAACACGTCATTGTATATCTTCCATACATTACATTATGTTTTGTAAGTCTTAAAACTCATCCCACATTTGAGTCATCATGTAAGAATTTGAAAGATAAAGATGATGTTGAAAATGACCATCAAGGTGTTGGTTTCATATAATATTTTCTCATGCTCAAGACTTTGTTCTTGTGGTTGTCCTTCATTTTCATTAACACGAAAGTCATGTTGTCATACACCATTGACATTAACAATATTGAACTTCTTCAAAGAATTGGTGAAAAAATGTTGTCTCAACCCAATAGTTGTGTTGGCGTTGGCAAAAAAATATACACTTTAGTGTATTACATAATTTGGGTGATCAATACATCATATGGGAGAGGTGTGTCAATTGTCTTGCATTTAAGCATATGTTGCATGATATGATCAATCCAATTAATGGATATGTTATTTTTAAGCACACATATCATAAAAATATCTTATTGTAACAATTTTGCAAAATTTCTAGCTCATGGAGTCAATATATGCACGAAAACATAATGAAGAAGTATGTCATTTATGTGCAAACAACCAACAGTTTTCAAACATTAACCCTACATGTCTGGTCTCACCATAGATATCAATGTCATGTCACAGTCAAAGGGGATGTCTTCTGGTAAATCGACGAAGGACAATTTTCAACCCTCATATTTTTTATGGGCAATATTAAACCAATCATATGGTCTTAGCTTAATTCTTTTTATGTTCACCTTACTTTGTAGGTATCTATTGGCATAGATCCTTAGATTTGAATAGAAAACTTTTATCAAATTTGGATAGAATGGACGATCCAATGAAATAAAGTTTGTCAGCCCTTGAAATACTAGATGATGATGAAAATAAAGACTCGATATGGCAAAGGAATCAAAATTATAATATTTGACACCACAAGAGTTCTTACATAAAAATCACTTGTGTGGTGCTCCATCTAATGATGATCGCTAAAGAAACGTCATTGATCTAATACAACTTCGACGTATGGTTTTCTCATTGCAATAATGTCTTTCTTAATGGCCAATTTTTTTCCCTTTCGACTTCTATGACTCTATTGTGATGATGATGACACCATTGAAGATTAACTTCAAAAACAATGAAATAAGAACAATGATGATATAAGAACAAACAATAATAAGAAAATACCAACTTCATAAACTTAAAATTTATCCATAATTAACATAGTTCAAAATAATATAGTACATGATAGAAGAGTGAAAATGACCGAATAAAGAAAACATATCCACTCATTCTATACAACAACTCAACTACCACCCATCATCATGTTAAGTAACTTATTAAATTATCGATGAGTGGGCATAACCATTAACCTTTTCATGTAAATGTGGTTTGCACATAGAAAATCATAACACTGACCATAAGGCCATCTTCTTGTATATTCACGACAAATAACACTTCCCATACGTCGTTCTCAATGTATTGGAATGTTGTGTTGTGGCACATCATCCCCACTTGATCACTGAGAATTTCATTGTGTTTCTCAATGACAACCACTTCCCGTTTGGCTATGGATGATATTTTCTCAAAGTGAGAGTTATTCGATCCCATTACATCCACGAAGTCATCCAACTTTGTAGTCAACTTTTAAAATTGTGAGTCTATTAAGTCCACCACAAAAGCTTTGCATTTCGAATCACGTGAAGAAGTCGTGCCTCCGGATGGGACAGATGACACAGATTGAGTAGTCCCTAGACTGTATTCATCCATATGTGGGTGTGATGGTGGAGTGCGGTCATTGTGCACTAAAAACATAGGTTCTTCGAAGATGTACTCCATTTGGTTGTTAAGATCAACAATTTCATGTCAAAGATGACATGTTTGACATGATATTCGCACTCCACTCCAGTAGCTCGATAAATGGCCCAAAGCTCTACCATAGAGACCCATGATTCACTTCTAAGCTTTGAAAAAATCTACATGATGATTTGGAAACCAATTTAAAATTGAGTTCTGCTTATCATCCTCAAATAGATATTCAATTGGATTGGAAAAAATTATACAGTCCTTGAATATTTGTTGTAGGCTTGCATACTTGATCACCTTTGTGGTTGGGAAGAAATTTTACTTTTGGTAAAATTTACTAATAATAACATTTTCTATACATGTATAAGAATATGACACCTTTTCAAGTTCTATATGGTAGAAAATGTAAAACTCCATGGTATCAAGATGAAAAAAAGCATGTTACTAGTACCAAAATTCCTACAACAAACTAATGAAAGGTTAAACATATTCAAGAGAAGATGAAAACATTTTTTAGCATGCAAAAATTGTTGAAAAGAGAAGACGCGTGTTAGAATCTTTTAAGGAAACAACTTTGGACATTAAGACGAGATATTAAATGTAAATAGAAAAAAAAAATAGGCATTGATAATGGAAATAAAGTAAGAGAAGGATTTTATGAAATTTATTATTATAGCATGAAGTGTTCATATATTTTGTAAGTTATAATCATATTATTAATTTTAATTGTTTATATTATTGTTTGAATTAGAGAAAAAGATTTGAGAATCTTGAGAAAAGAAGAGTATTTAAGAGGATATGATGAGTATTTTAAGATTGATACCAAGGGAAGATTGATTTATTATGATTATATTGAAGTTGTGGTTAGAATTATATAAAAGAAATTATTGTTATTTTTTAAACAAAAATTATATTTTGACAATGATAGTATATATGAAATATAAGAAAATATTTAGTTAATGAACGATAAATTTTTGGATTGAGGTTTTGTCGCATCCAAACAAAAATATGATTCACAGTATTAGAAGAAGAAATTAGAATGATGTTGGATAAACTAATAGAGGAAATGAAATTTTGATAAAAATAAATGTATATAGTTATTCAAGTTGATAGTTAGTTAACAATGATTTTCTTAAAATTATTCCTATGGTTGTTTGATTGTATGGTGTAGAAATTCTTAGAATGGAGTGAATATATTATGATTTTGATACATTAAATAGATTATGTCAGGGTTTGGTATAGAAAAATATAGAGTAAGAAATGGAAAAACATATTTCTTAAGCTAATTGGAGAAGTTATTTTATTAATAAAAAATTTTGATTGATATCAGAACCAGGTTTCGATCCTGGGACCTGTGGGTTATGGGCCCACCACGCTTCCGCTGCGCCACTCTGATATCTATGTTTATGAATCCTAACATTATCATATGTGTTTTCACTCCGTACTTCTATTATTTGGTGCAGATCGAATTGATATAGGTGGTATACTACCAATTGAAGACATTGCTATGGAGTTGAGGATCACTTGTCTGATGCGGAGGTTTCAAACGATTTTTTTAAACCACTTGTTGGATCCTCTCAAAAGGAGAGAAGTCATCCCCTTTGAAAGAAGGTAATTCTGAAGACCCTGAAGAATGCAATTCTGTAAATACATCAAATTCTGAACCTAAATCTTCAAAATCAGCAAAGAGAAATAAATAGAAACATGATGAAGTTAAGAAGTTGATTGGTATGTGTGAGGAACTGAATGACTGATTTCAAGTTGGAAAGGAAGGATGCCCCCTGAGAAGAAATATCTCAGAATTTGTTGTCTGATGGGATCAGCAGAAGTCCTGGGCAGTGTAAATCTCTGTGGACATCTTTGTTACAGAAATACGAGGTTTGTTTCTTCAAATGAATGTTAATCTTATAAAGAAAATAATTCAGTTCCTAGATATAATCCTCCATAATTGTTGGTTGTTTATGTTTAAGGAAGCCTCTAATTCGATGGTGTGGAAAGGGAACAAAATCCTTATTGTGATTGGTGCTGACATTTTTAACTTTTACAAATTTTGTTCATATTCAACAACTCACTGAGTGGGCAACAATTACTGGTGCCTTGGAACTGCATTTTTGCCCTTCGACTTATGCCAACCATCAGAAGAACTATTTCATCTTGGCTCCATAACATATCAAGAAGCTTTTGCAAAACTGTGACTGTCACGAGCCTCACCCTAGAAATGATTTTAAATCGTTTCATTTCAGGACTCTTTCTTGATATTAGAAGAGAATTACATGTTCTCTTACCTACTTCCATTTCTTAGGCTGTAGGGCTGGCTGGACTGTTGAATCCAAAATATAGGATTCAAAAACAAAATACTGTTACCCATCTCCCTTTTTGCCACAACCTTCAAATCATTTTCTTCTCACATCCAAAACCAACCCATCATCCACCTCTAGAGTTATCTCAGTCAACCCCATACCCATCAAGAGCCTACCTGCAACTTAACTACAAGAAAGGCGAGCAATTTATTTGCGTTGAAACTGTGATGAAAAAATACTACTCTGGCCACAAGTGCTCATTCAGTCATTTTCTGCTGTTAGGGGATGAGTTTCTTCTTTTTCCATCCTTCCTCCACGGATGGCCCCATTATAACTGAACCAAATGATCATACATGATCCCTTTCTAACCACATCTTCAAATTTGGAGGATTTCTTGAAGGTTTACCTGTCATTGTCTTTGTGGACACTTGTAGTTCTCACAATATTTTGTAACCACGTTTGGCCACACACCTCCATTCGTGTACTGTTCCAACCCTCAGATTCTGTAATGATTGGCGATGGGTAATGAAAGACAAGTATATCTTAACAAGTTTCCTTTGAGCCTGAAGCTTGCTTAAATTCTCGCTTTTATCTTAATTTTGTGAATAAGTTAGTTGAGGTTATACTTAATGATTTTCATCACTAATTCCCTCAATTTTGTAGATTATTGGTATGTTTGGAAGAGGATCAAATTATCAAGGAGTTGGAACCCGGTGAAGAACAACAAAAGCACCAAACTAGAAGGCTAAAGAAGGCACAAGAATGCCTGGGCGCCAACTCAAGGGGCGCTGAGGGGCAATTGTCACGTAAGGACCCCTGGGCGCCCTCTTATGGGGCGTTGAGCACCACTCACCACGTATGGACGCCTGAGCGCCACCTATAGGGGCGTTGAGCGCCATTCACCACACAAGGACACCTGAGCGCCACCTCTAGGGGTGTTGAGCGCCATTCATCACGCAACCACGCCTGGGCGCCCCAGTTAGGGCGATGAGTGTCAGTCACTTTTGCCGACATGGAACTCTTGACCTATTTAAAGGCTTTTACGTGATAAGGTGGATCTCTTTTAACGGCTGAAGCACATAAACCCTAATTTCGACCTCTTGGAGCAAGATTGGGCGTGTGGGAACTCTCCCTTTCTTTTCCTTGTGTTTTCATTTCTTCCACATTCTTCCATCGTAAGCCAAAGTTTTCCATGACAATGGAGAGCTAAATTCATTTGTTGTTGGAGAAAGATGTAACCTCTTAACTTCATGTATTTGAACATGTTTTGAATATATTAAGCTTCTTTTATTGAATGTTAGTAATTTTCTCTTATTTTTAATGCTTGTTATGTTTTTGGCCATTTATAACTTTGATGTTTGGATTTATTAGTTATTGGAAAATAGCTTATGAATCGTGATTAGGAGTAATTACCTAAAAGAAATATTATCTAGAAATAGAGATATGACCTTTAGTTGTCATAAACTTCTTCTCTTAATGCAGAATTGATGCGGAATTGATTATTAGGGTTTTTCAATAGATTGATGTCTAATAATCAAATCTAGGTTTTTTACATCAAGGAATTGGGTTTGAAGTAATCTAGAAAGTTGGCATTAGCATTTCAATGAAGAAGATGAATTCTAATATGCACGGAAGTGAAGTAGACAAAATCTAACCCCAACATCATCATCTCATATCATATTAATTTCATTCATTCAATTTTGTTTTAGCTACAAAAGATCAATTTACATTTAAAGTATCATGTTTAATTTCATTGCATTTAAAGTTCATTCAATGGGATTATTCTTTAGTCTTAATTAGTTAAGTTATTATACGACAGTTTAGTATTACACGAGTCTCTTAGGAAACGATACTTGATTTTACCATTTTATATTACTTGAACGATTTGGTGCACTTGTCAATAAAACACTAGTACCAAAATTCCTACAAGAAACTAGTGAAAGGTTAAACATATTGAAGAGAAGATGAAAGCCTTTTTAGCATGCAAAAATCATATGTTGAAAAGAGAAGATGCGTGTTAGAATCTCCTAAGGAAACAACTTTGGACATTAAGACGAGATATTAAATGTAAATAGAAAAAAAAAATAGGCATTGATAATGCAAATAAAGTAAGAGAAGGATTTTATGAAATTTTTTATTATAGCAAGAAGTGTTCATATATTTTGTAAGTTATAATCATATTATTATTTTTAATTGTTTATATTATTGTTTGAATTAGACAAAAAGATTTGAGAATCTTGAGAAAAGAAGAGTATTTTAAGAGGATATGATGAGTATTTTTGTAACATCCCAAAATACGGTAATAACCATAATCAGAATTTAATTACAATTTAACGGTTAACCAATGCAGTCTTAATTACTAAAACAGAGGTTCTGGCCGAACGACCTTAAAATGCTAAAATACAAAACAGCGAAAGTAATAAGAGTCAAGGACGAACGGTTTTACAACACCAAATAACCGAACGTTCAAAAAGCTAAACAGAAATACTAAAGACTAAAACTTAACGAGCGCTCTAGGGCTCGGCTTTAACCTCTACATCAACCAGATTGGCGTCTCCCAAAATTTCTTCTTCCAGCGTTTCTTCAAGCAACGCCTCACCATCTGCTCACATCCACACGGATGATCATTGCATAGACATGACGGAAGTACAGGTACGAACGACAACACAAGGAAAGAACACAAGGTAAGCTTATTGAATTTAATTCACAAGTCATTCATGCAATTCAACATATCATAAATTATAAAATATCTCAACACATAAAATCATTATGAAACTCTCATAAGACAGACCGTCCGGACTGTATGAATATGTGTATCTACAGGCGTTCGTGCACCCGGGGGATTAAATAGCTGGGTAATACCCATCAGCTGCCACCCGAGGTTAGCCCTATAAGTCCAAAGTACTCAAAAGGACTAGGACCTCCTG
Source organism: Vigna umbellata (assembly GCF_018835915.1). Next base: position 16,204 of record NW_025913656.1, read on the forward strand.
CCGTTCCCACACATGACCTACTCCCCTCTACTTGAGGACGGGCACTCACGGAACATCAGGATGAACAGCCATCAGCAGCTTTACCACAGTCATACTATACAACTTTCCATATTCAATACAAGAGTCGTTCCTCCACGGAACGCTCGTTCAAATTCCACAACCATAGATTCAACTCATATACTGTTCAAAAAAAATAACATTAAAACAAAAAAACATTATCATACTAAAATAAAATTTCAAAAAAAGACGAGCGTTCAGCCCCCTTCATAATGAGGACGAACGTTACCATGATACAGAGAAGTTCTCGTTTCTGAACGGAAGGAAACGAACGTCTTTCCAAGGACGGACGTTATGACCACTTGAATCAGTTAAATGAACTGATTCTAGGACGCTTCAAATGATACTTAGAATAATTTAAGTTCAATAACTATAGATCGAATCCAAATGGATAAAGACACCGCAAGGCGTTTAGGTACTGATACCGAGTACGATTTAATAAAAGAGACTAACCGCCAGTCAATGACCGAACGCGGTAATATGTATTTATCGAAGTTTTGGACGAACGTTACTAAAACTTTTGGACGAACGCTATTTCTACCCATTTAGTAATTAAGGATAAAGAACGAACGTTCGGTATAAGACCGAGCGCTACTTATAACGTACGCTTTTGGGACGAGCGTTCGGTATAAGAGCGAGCGCCACTTAGGACGTACGCTTTGGGTCGAGACCCATTGCTGATGCGAAATATTAATAGAAATAGAAATTTATAAGATAACAATAGGGAGGTGAAATATTCCAGAATGACTGAGTATAGAATTTATATTTTTCAAGCTTCTAAATTTCTCACATAACACTCAGAGCACCTACGTTTGGCCGAACGCTCAAACGCAAGACTAATATAAGAGGGCGTTCGTCCTAAATAAGTATTCTTTCCAGATGAAAGAATTCTGCTTTTCAAGGGAATTATACAAATACCGAACGGTCAAGGACCGTTCGATAACGAACGTTCATTATCATAGCATTTCATATTCAAGATCTCAATTACAGTAAACTCATTTTTCAGTATAAACTTTCATACATTTAACTACTCATATCGTAGCACATTTCATGAATTCCATATAACATTTCATCATCCAGATCATATACCAAAGATCAATTAACACAGATTTCATGCTTCACAACTCATATAATATCATACAGCACAACACATACACATGAATTAAACTTAATAAGCTTCCCTTACCTGGATTCGTGAACGAACGTCCTAACGTGAAAATTCGGGATTTGCCCAACTACCACTTCTATACTCATATCACTCAACTCTTGCGAACTAAAACCATTTACAGAATCAAAATTTGATTCAGACAAGAACATGCAGGTAACCAGGTTTGGTTTTGTATGAAACCTAATAATGAACGACTAAGGGACGAACTTACCAGATTCAAAACTTGAACTTGTTCGGTTTGATGGAAAGCTTAGGACGTCTGGATCTCTTCTACGGTCTCTGAAATTGGATCGGAGAAGAAGAAAGTGAGTTATGGTAGAGAGAAGATGGAGGTTTCTAGAGAGAAGGTAGAGAATTTGGAAATCAGAAGTTTGGGGAAGAAGACGAAACATGCAGAAGAGTGGAAAGAGAGTTTTTCAGAAAATCATTTTCCCTTCCCATGCAGGAAGAGCGTCCATTCTCCTGCTGCCACATGGATTCCACTAACGATTTCGAATGTTCCAAAGTGACACTTGGCAGTTACATGCAGAATGGGTGTGAGTACGTTTTAATGGCACTGCAAGTGTGGCGCGTGCAATTAATGGTGGTCAGAGTGTGGGGTTGGGTGCGTTTCCAAATACAAAATTTGAACAGGGTTTTCTGACATTAATAACTTGATTTGACAGGTGGAGGTTGGTTAAATTTTCAAGACCTTACAATTTTAAAGATTGATTTATTATGATTATATTGAAGTTGTGGTTAGAATTATATAAAAGAAATTATTGTTATTTTTTAAACAAAAATTATAATTTGACAATATGATAGTTTATATGAATTATAAGAAAATATTTAGTTAATGAACGATAAAATTTTGGATTGAGGTTTTGTCGCATCCAAAATTTTCTTAAAATTATTCCAATGGTTGTTTGATTGTATGGTGTAGAAATTCTTAAAATGGAGTGAATATATTATGATTTTGATACATTAAATAGATTATTTTAAGGTTTGGTATAGAAAAACATAGAGTAAGAAATGGAAAAACATTATGTTAGTCGTGTAGTTTTAGAAGAAAATTATCTGGAATGGAAATATGTGTAAAATATCCAACAAATTTTATTATTATGTATTTAAGTTATCATTGCAAAGATATTTTTTATATATTAAAATTTTTATGTTGACTTTTGAATTAAGAAATTATCTTTATTGATTTTAAATTGATTTTATGATAAGTTTAATTTTGTGGTTATTTTTCTTAAGCTAATAAAATTGTCTTCTGAGGAGAAGTCATATTATTTTATTTGAATAATTTGTTGATTGTATGAATTTATGGTTGTTGTTAATGTGAAATTAGTGTTGCGGTTAATACAAATTATTACTGGGTCTAAAAAATACTAAATTGATGTGCTTAGTATATATCATGTACGGAATTTTAGGAGCTGAAATTTTTAAGTATGAAAATTTGTGACTTTGATTTGACAAGATCTCTCAGACTACAAAGAACAAAGAATGTGTGGAAGATCCTTGATCCTATATTATATTTATTGTAATTAATTTAGAAAAAAATATATAATAATTAAAAAATAGACAAATTTTATTGCATATCAGAGCCAGGTTTCGATCCTGGGACCTGTGGGTTATGGGCCCACCACGCTTCCGCTGCGCCACTCTGATAACTGTGTTCATGAATCCTAACATTAATTGCTACAAATTCCAACAGGCTTTTAGTTGTCTCCCTTTGTCCTTTTTACTATATTTGGTGTAACTAATAGTGAATTTTATTTCAATTGATGTTTTTTTCGGCTACACCTTTTGTTGTATCATATCTTTTTTCACTCCGTAGTTCTACTATTTGGTGCAGATCTAATTGATGTAGGTCGAATACTACCTATTGAAGACATTGCTATCTCAAGTGGAATAGAGGATCACTTGTCTGATGCGGAGGTTTCAAACGATTTTTTCAAACCACTTGTTGGATCCTCTCCAGTTGAGAAGTCAATTAAATCTAACAATGGTTATGTACCCCAAAAGGAGAGAAGTCATCCCCTTTGAAAGAAGGAAATTCTGAAGACACTGAAGAATGCAATTCTGTAAATACATCAAATTCTGAACCTAAATCTTCAAAATCAGCAAAGAGAAATAAGTGGAAACATGATGAAGTTAAGAAGCTGATTGGTATGTGTGAGGAACTGAAAGACCGATTTCAAGTTGGAAAGGAAGGATGCCCCCCTGAGAAGAAATATCTCAAAATTTGTTGTCTAATGGGATCAGCAGAAGTCCTGGGCAGTGTAAATCTCTGTGGACATCTTTGTTACAGAAATACGAGGTTTGTTTCTTCAAATGAGTGACTTCATGTTAATCTTATAAAGAAAATATTAAATTTCCCTCAATATTAAATTGACCATCAAATTTCTGTCCTACCCCAAGTTGCCCTTAATATTAAATTGACCATTACCCATATGCCCATGAAGAGACTATAACCTCCCTCATTGCACTATTAATTGAAGGGATTATCAAGCCTAGTAATAGTCATTTTTCATCCCCAGTTGTTTTGATTAAAAGGAAATACAAGTCTGGGTGTTGTGTGGATTATAGAGCTTTAAAAGGCCATTATAATTGAAGGGATAATTATAGAGCTTTAAAAGACAAAAATAATTTGTCTCTGTCTTTTACAATAGAGGATCGTGTGTGTGTGTATATATATATATATATATAAGTGCATCAAAAACAAAGAGATGGCTGAAGGCCCATAACTTCAAGTTGGTACATATAAATAGTATGAACCAAACTGTTTTACAAATATAACTAATTTTAGGACCCTGCTATGATTTAGTGAAGATATCTCCAGATGCAATCTTTTCTTGGATAAATTGATAATCTACGTACCGGTTAGGAAATGGAATATTTATGTAAGAAGGATGAAAATTAAAAATTAGTTACTTGGTTAGGAGGTTAGGAGGGTAGTCTTCCTAAAAGGAAGACTATATATAGGTTGGCTTTTGTTGTTTGGGGTTACGTTTTTAGTTTGATGAGAGTGTAGACAGGATCTTTGGCGTCCTGTTGGAAGGGAAACATTAGCCCTGGACAGTGTATAAATTGTGTGGCTGGTTTGAATCAAATAAACAAGGTATATCCAGTGTTATTGTGAGTGTGGTTTACGTTTTTGTGTGTGTGAAAGCTTTGTAAAATTAGACATAAGTAATAGCAGGCAACATATTTGTCACTTGTAGAAGCTCTTACAAAAACCAGGATATACAGGTACTCGGCTAAATATATCTCAAAATTTTAATCAATATATTAAGATAAAAATGTGTCAAAGAACCACTTAACCTAAGTTCAGCTAGGTAAGCAAGGTACAGCTAGGTTGCAGAGAAAATTAAAACTAACTGCTGGTGCAATTGCACAAAGGAAGGCCAACTAGGTCCAAGGTCCAAGAGAAAACAATGAAAAATCTATAGCTGGTTATTAGCCTACATGCAAATTGCAATGATTTCCACTAATAACTTAATCCGGTGGATTTCTCCACCGTCCAGTTTCCATCTACTAATCACTTAAGTCATATCCTTAACATGCTTTATGAAAAATTAAGTATAGAAAGCATGTCCAATTACCAAATACAATGAAAAGAATGAATTAGGCAGAATAACAGATAAAATAGCTGTTTTGCAGATAAAAGAAAAGATAAAACAGCTGAATGTTTATTACCATAGTAGATGGATCAATTGGAGCTTTTCCATCCTTCCAAGCTGCATCTAATATGTTCTTAGCGACATGCCAATAAATACCTGATAGTATAGACACAAAATTATAGTGCTAACACTTGTTTATCGATTATATGAGCTTGTTTATGAGAACAATGAACATACCAACTTCTTACCAGTTAAATCAGGAGCAGCTTTCACACTTCCAAGCCAATGTATATTTCACACAAACTGGGTCGTTATAACAAATCCTTTAGCAGCTGACATATTCCTCAATTTACAGGTGTTCGCCTATACAAGTGTTTTAAAAAAGACAATTCATAACTTACAAGAAAAACTTATCTTACTGTATTCTCATATTCATCTTCAAGAAGTATTTATAGAAGTATTTATAAAAGAGTTCATCAAAAAGCAGCACAACACATGTTTTAAGTCAACTCAGCAGAGTGATGGCTACAGTGTCACTCATTTAAGAAAAAACCAAATCGTTATCAAAACCACTTTCAAATGTGGTAGTGGTGCCTTGGAAGCTTCATTTCAAACATTAAAAATCCTAGCTAAAATAGAACGATGTGAGGAGGAACAAGAATTCAATTAGAAACACGAAATATCCCACTCAATACGGTGAAACCTTAATTGAAAAAACTCAAAAGAACCGCTTCCATTGAATCGAGGTTTCAGTGAAAGGGAAGAAAGAGGCCTACCGGGGAGGGAAGAAGAGAAGAGAGAGCAGGAAAGGGAACGGCGCGTACCGTAAGGGCAGTGGCGGTAACAGAAGGTGTGAGGACAAAGAGAAAGGGAAGAACAAGAGGCCATTGAGATAAGAGGAAGAAGAAGAAGAAGAGAGTGCAAAATTGATAGCTTAAAACCCTAATAATAATGTAATGTTGAGAGGGTTTTGCAGGGAGCTTGTTTCAGATCTTTCTCTAAGTCCAGAGTTGAAGCGGGAAGGAGATACATACTCACTCTATTACACTAATCGGGTTCGCTGCTGCTTCTTACCTTAGCGACACGAGTTTATTTTAGGACCACACGTGTGACACAGTGGCAAGGTAAAATAAAGTGTCTTCTTTCAACGTTGCTTTTCACAACGTTTGGTCTTGTAGAATAGAAGAAAGAAAGAAATGAATTTGGAAAACAAAATAAACTTTTTTTTCTTTCAACTCTGACACTGTCTTCGTTTTGAATTAAGTTACTCTTAACGTTTATTCGCGAAGACGCTTTACTCCATAATCGGCTTCAAATAATACACTCACCAATATGCTTAATATTCTTTTATCCTCATCGGTCATGTTATCCTTCGACCACATGACCTAACATATGTATCAGAACTCCTAGATGATGACATACATTGTGCTATTAAAAAAAATAGATGATTGGTTACTCTTAAAACAAAATATCGCCTAGAGAAAGAAATGCTAACAAATACTTAAATGGTCTAAATGTTCCCACTATTTATTTATAGATCTTTTGGTGATTTTCATCTCCCACTTCTTTAATCTCAATTATTATATCCTCTTAGTTCTAATGGTTATTGTTTCGACGTTAGGATCCTGTTAAAATACAAACTTGCTTGTCGAAGACCGAGCGATCGCGAGCGGTAAAGGCTGGCGGACGAGCAATGAAGCTGCTATGGACCGGGCGGACGGTTTCGAGCTGGCGCGGACGAGCGGCTCTGACATTTGGGGCTAGCGAAAACCGGACAGGCGTCACTGAATCCAACGAGCTGAAGAATACTGGACGGACGGCCGTCTCTTGATTGGGGGTTGGACACGCTGGGTGGCGTTCTCCTTATGCGCTCCAGGCGGTCATCCTTTGCTTCAAGCCGGGGGTTCAGGTACCTGCCAAAGGCACTCCGACGCTCAAGTCAGTAATATGACAGAGCGATATGCAATGCATGTATATATTGCGTTGTAAGCAATCTCTCTCGAAATCATACCTGAGACCTTTATTTATATTGATTGTAATGGGCTTTTACCTTTTGGGGGCCTGGAAACGGCCCAATAATATCTTATCCTTCATTAAGGGCTTTAATGAGTCATTAGCACTTAACTGTGTAGTTGACAGCGTGATGTCCGGCCAGTAACGGCCGTTCAGGACGATGGTCGGCCAGGATGTCAAGCTATGTCGGAACCAGTCGGTTTTGTCGATCATACTGAACGCTCGTTCTTAGTTGGCGTCCGGAGCGGGCGATCGGTCCCCAAATGGGGAGGACCGGATGGTAATTGTAAAGGATCGCACGGTCGACGGTGGTGTGCGTTCGGTCTCCAAATGGTGATGACTGAACGGGACGTTCGGTCTTATACCGTGGATGACCGAATGGAACGTTCGGTTTTGTCGGTCATACTGAACGCTCATTCTTGGTTGGCGTCCCGGGTGGGCGTTCGGTCTACAAATGATGATGATCGGACGGTACCTGTTTGGGTGGACGTTCGGCCTTGGTGCTCGGCTCGGGTGGACGCTCGGTCCATGAATGGCTAGACGCTCGGTCCTGATTGCACACTTGGGTGGACGGTCGGTACATCTTAGTCTGGACGCCCGATCTTGATTGACCTTTGTAACACCCCGATATTTGGTGTTACGCCGACTAATTTTTCCGTAAAACACGTAAGTAAAAATTCAAATTTTAATATTCAACCTCAACGGAAAAATAGTTACGATATTTATTACAAACCGATTATTCCGAAAATAAAACGTTTAAATAGTTCAGGATCGAAAATAAACAAATACATTCCCAGTCATCTATCCCATCTCTCTTTCATCCTTTATGCATGTTCAAAAACATCATCCATCACATCTGCAATAACATCTGCTCCCGTATAACATCACACATTAAACGATCATCGCATTCACATGCACAAACAAGCAAGGGTGAGCTAACAAAAATACAATTCATATACATCATAAATATACTCATAATAA
>NW_025913659.1:0-19335 GCF_018835915.1 Vigna umbellata
GATTAAATTCACTAAATTTAAGTAGAAGTAAATTATATTTAACCTTTTTATAGAGATTTTAAATGGGTAAACAGTGTACGCAACCAAAAGGAAGTAATTTTTTATTTTATCATTTGTTTTAATAACTAATGACAATGCATAAATTAAATATACTATTTTTATAATAATTGTTTAAAATTTATTAATATAAATTTTTTATTGATTATTGATAGAATTTTTATAATAATAGTAATAATAGTATATAAAATAAACTCTTTATTTCATTTTAATAAATAAACAAACCTTTTAAGCACAATTTTTTGTTCTCTTCGTGGCTCTTAATACCATGAAAAACTAATTCTGATGCAAAACTTCGGGACTTTACTATTTGAATAGTTTAAAAGATGATAGCTGGCCATTTTATTTTATCTAAAAAGCTAATAATTAATTACCTTTAAAATTGAGAGACAATAACGAAATTTTAGAATTTGAATTTGAATATTTAATAAAATAGTTTATATATATATATATATATATATATATATATTTTAAATACTATACAGGTGATTTTATACTTAATTATTCAGATACATATTTTGATATAGAACTTTACTCAAGATGTGTACTCGTAGTAGTATTTTGTATTTTGTAGAATCATAAACACGAGGTTATTACTTTACTACTCAGGAATCATAAATATGAGGTCATCACTCTACTGCTCACGAGGTTATTCTTTCATGCTTAAGATTAAAAGTTTAGGGCAAAGATCTCCTATCATTCTTTGTCATTCATTTCCCCACTCCATTTATGTCTACATGAATTGAATGATTGGTAGAATATCACGATATCTCATTCTAGAGTCTGATTTGTCAAACATACACTGACAACTTTTCAAAGCATAAAATTTCTTCTTGAAATTCTCTCAATATCCAAATCACACATAATCATATCAAAGATATCATATATTTATTCATACAATCATTATACTTACCAGTAGTAATAAAAAATAATACAAAGTAATACCAAATTATCAAGAAACTCCACCAAAAATCAGAATTCAAAACTAGCATTCATTTGCAAGAATGACGCTTAACGTCATTCTTCTTGTAAAATGGCTTGCTCAATGAGATCATTTTGTCACTAAATGAAATGAACTTAAATTGGTTCGAGCCCTATAGTGAGAAGTGACGCCCAGTGGTATCTTGTCATCGGTCAACACCAGACCATTTGCAAAAATGGTCGCTCAATGAGAAAGTGAGCACTTAGTGGTCTGGAACAAAATTGCTTCTAGACTTGCATAACCAAGCTTGCGTTCAGTACCACACTAGTGTCTTTCAACGTCATATCATAAAAAAGTCAACTCAAATGTGTGATTAGGGAACTAGGAACCTATTAAAAAGATCAAATTGGTATTTCTAACTTAGTGTTTGATTCAAAAACAGTTTTAAATGTTATAGTGCATATCAACTTACTCAAATTGTCAGATTCTCAATTCATCAACTCAACACCAATTCAAAGAACACTCAATCATGTATCACACACAAATTACATATTAATTCAACCATCAATATCATAAATTAATTCAATCAATATCAAACAAGACAAATATGCATACTCAAATTCTTAAAGCATTAAAACAAAGTAAAAAAATTTCCTTACCTAACAAATAACCAAATAGAGATCCTAAAATAGTTTCAGAAGCACAAAAAACTCTATCTATTCAACAAAAATATGATCAAGACACATCATTAAGACTACTAATCATTTGAGAATCTTATAAAAAACTCAAACCCCACATGCAAGCTTAAATCATCCACATTAAAAAAAAACGTAAAGACTAAATTTTGATAAATTAAAGCTTATTTATAAAATAACTAAATTTTAGTTTTGAAGAAAGAAAATTTAGAATAATAACATAATTTTAGATAATAAAACTTATTTATAAAATTTTTATTTATATTTAAATATTAAAATAACTAAATTTAATATTTAAAATACACTGTCACATCAAAAATATAATTTTCTATACTGTTATAGGAGGATACTTTACTGTTTGAATAGTTTTAAAGATGATAGTAGGGGGCAATTTTATTTTGTCTAAAAAAACATATGATAATGACCTTTAAAAATGTTACAGAGAGAAGAACAAAGCTTTTGAATTAGAATTTAAATATTTATTAAAATAGTTTAGAATTTCTTTTAAAATTGTATACAGATTGCAGCAGCCCCCACAGGAGTCTGGCAGAAACTAGTGTTATTAACGGGACTGTTGCTACTCACCAGAGTAAGTCTTCTTCCACTCATATTCATTTTATTTTTATTAATATTCTGTCAACAATACATAATAAGATTAAATATGTTATTAAATTATTATAAAATATTATGATTTTTAAATTAAATTATAATATATTTAGTTTTTATAAGTTATTGTTTGTTAAAAAATATTTTACATTAATCTTTATAAACTATAGAAAGTAAATTTTTTGTAATTTAATTTAAAAATAAAATATAATATTTTATAATAATTTAAAAACAAAAATCATATTTAATGCATATTAATATTTAACAATGTTTTTATATATAAACTTTTTGGTAACTTTTTGTATGGAAGTATTTATTTTTTAAAATTAATATTATTAATATAACTTACAGTTTGTAAGGTTAAAAGTACTTAATATCATTAAGTATGAGAACTTATTCACACATTTTTTATATATAAAAACTTAACGATATCGAGATCTTAAATCGTATTATTATAAAACAAAACTATAATTAACCTATAAAACTAAAAATAAAATAATATTAACATTTATTTATATAATTTAAATTGATCTTATTTTTAGACTTGGACTTCTATCATTAAAACAATTTTATTAGAAAAAATCAATGACTAATCTGAGTTATTAAATTACCATCTCTCTTTTTTTTTTGTCGTCTATTTTCTAAATATATTTATATGTATATCTTCAATAATTATTCGCAGAAGAAAATTGCATTGCATGCTGTATTAATAGTTTTGAAGCAAATACTGCTAAACAGATTGCAACGGTAGTCGAGCTTGTGTTATTATCAACAACGCAACATCGCAGGGATTCATATCGCCCGTGTCGACACCAGATTTAAAGTCACCGCCACCACGGTCACCGCCACTACGGTCACCGCTGCAATCATCACCACCACATACACGACGATCACGATCAATTTCTTTACTACCAGGATCGGCACCAGCGCCAGCGCCAGATTCAGGTATATTTTATCATTCTCTCTTCTAATTTAGATAATTAAAGCTCTCAACGATAACATTACCTTTTAAGTAAATGTTATGATTAAAATGAATTCATTGTGGGAGGGAAAGAAATATAATTTTTAAAGGAATTTGAAATGTTTCATAAGAAAATAGGTTCATTTTTATTAATAAGTTTAAAAAAAATTAAATTATAGAATTTTAGGGTAGTAGTTGAACGAATTAAAATTAAGTAACTTTATAATTCATTTTTAAAAAAATATTAAGAATTCAAAACAATTTGTATTCTCAAATTTGTGTCATTTAGTTTTTTATTCTCCCGTAAACTCAATCAATATTATTATAATGTCAACTTGACTGACAAAAGCGATAAATCAATATATTATTGTAGTGTTAAATTGGGTGAGTGCAATTCATGAGTTAGTTTATTTTAACTTTGGCTCACTTTTTTTAGCTCGACTTGATAAGTAGATGATTCATTAAGGATACTTTGATCTATTTATTTTATTATATATATTTATTATTATATAATTAAAATGAATTAACTTGAATTATCTATTATGAGAGTATTCAAATTATTATAAAAATAGAAATTGAAAAATGAAAGTATCAATTTACAACAATTAACTGAAAATAATTTTAGTTAAAATTAATTGAAAAAAAAATAGATTTTTTTAATAAAATTTAATTAAAAAATAATATCAATCAAGTTTGATTAAAGAAACATTATCAATATTATGAAATAATTTGAGATGAGATAAATTTAAATTTAATTTACTTAAATATTTTAAATATTGTGAAACTTACAAGATTTATGATTGTAATTATGAGTAATATTTATCTTCATTATGGTCATGATTGCTGTAAAATATGATGTTTTCCTCATATAACCTTCCAAAAAGACTCATTACAACAGTTTAAGAACTGTTTTTTATTATCACTAAGCTCTTTTTTATTTTTACTACATATTGTTGCAGATGGCACATATAGCTCACATAACGACCAGGTCAATTGGATAATTATAATTATAATTATAATTATTGTAGGTAATAGATTCATTATCCTTTTATATCTTCTATTTCTTTATTTTATCAGTTACATTCTTGATAAATCTTTAACCCATTTGCCAATCAAATATACAGTAAACTAGTTTTTAATCATTAATATTTTTATTATATATCTAAATGACAAGGAATCTACAATAATTTTGCATTAGTTTATATACAAGAGTTGTTTTCTATATTTACTCCAAGCCAAAAAAAATGCTAATACACTTCTAAATCAATATCAAAAAGATTTTTCTTAGATTTTGCCTGTAGATCAAATATATAACAATTATATATCACTCCTAAATAAATTAGTGCACAAAAATAATAGGTGTCCAACTTGATCATTAAGAAAAGAAAATGTGATTTACCAAGAATTTGAATAAAGTATCAGTTAATTGTGTATAGGTTATTACATATAAGTTGGTTTCATTAAAAATTTCATCTCAAACAATGTAATAATCAATTTCTTTGTCCATTCATGGAAGACTAGGTTTTTAACAAAATAAAGGGTTACTTTATTATAACAAAAAGACATACATTGGCTAAGAGTGTGGGGAAGATAAAATATTTTTTAACCATTTAATTCATTAATAATGGTTGCCAATGAATGAATATTGATAAGAGAGTATCATTTGTTTCTTTATCAAACATATCTTACCCATATTTTAACTCTTAAAAAGTAATTAATAATGCAAACAATATTTTCTCTAATATATGCAACAATTTCACCTAAAGTTTAAACTAAAAATCTAGATGGATTATGTAACAGTAAGTTATTGTGAGTAGTACACAATCATTAAGTCTAACAGTTTCACCATTCAACCTCTTCAAGCAATCAAAACAGAGCATATGGTGGAGGTTTAGAAGGCATTTTATAACAAACATAACTTTAAGTTTCACAGAAAAGATCTGCATGTTATAAAATCATATCTATGGTTTCTTAATATCTTATATTTCTTAACAGGTGTTGTAATTGGAGGATGTGTCTTCATATTTTGTTGTTTTAGACGTAAGTCTTTAACCCGACTGGTCAAATTTCGTTTTACCAGAAACCATGATTCAAATATTGAAGCATTCCTAAGAAATCATGGAGCCATAGCACAGAAAAGATACAAATTTTCAGAAGTGAAAAAAATGACCAATTCATTCAAAGTTAAACTTGGTCAAGGTGGTTTTGGTACAGTATACGAAGGAAAACTACTAACAGGTAGCCCTGTGGCCGTAAAGTTACTGAAAGCATCCAAAAGAAATGGTGAAGAGTTCATCAATGAGGTTGCCAGCATCAGTAGAACATCTCATGTTAATATTGTCACACTTGTTGGATTTTGTTTGGAAGGCTCTAAAAAGGCTCTCATCTATGAGTTTATGGCTAATGGTTCTTTGGATAAGTTCATCTACAACAGAGGGCCAGAAAATATTGTATCTTTGACCTGGGAGAATTTATATCAAATTGCCATAGGAATAGCTAGAGGGTTGGAGTACTTGCACAGAGGCTGCAACACTAAAATTTTACATTTTGACATAAAGCCACATAATATTCTTTTGGACGAGAATTTTTGTCCTAAAATATCAGATTTTGGACTAGCAAAGCTGTGTCCCAGGAATGAAAGCATTATTTCTATGTCTGATAAAAGAGGAACAATGGGGTATTATGCTCCTGAAATGGTCAATAGACATTNTAATTTAATTTAAAAATAAAATATAATATTTTATAATAATTTAAAAACAAAAATCATATTTAATGCATATTAATATTTAACAATGTTTTTATATATAAACTTTTTGGTAACTTTTTGTATGGAAGTATTTATTTTTTAAAATTAATATTATTAATATAACTTACAGTTTGTAAGGTTAAAAGTACTTAATTAATATCATTAAGTATGAGAACTTATTCACACATTTTTTATATATTAAAACTTAACGATATCGAGATCTTAAATCGTATTATTATAAAAACAAAACTATAATTAACCTATAAAACTAAAAATAAAATAATATTAACATTTATTTATATAATTTAAATTGATCTTTTAGACTTGGACTTCTATCAATAAAACAATTTTATTAGAAAAAAATCAATGACTAATCTGAGTTATTAAATTACCATCTCTCTTTTTTTTTGTCGTCTATTTTCTAAATATATTTATATGTATATCTTCAATAATTATTCGCAGAACAAAATTGCATTGCATGCTGTATTAATAGTTTTGAAGCAAATACTGCTAAACAGATTGCAACGATAGTCGAGCTTGTGTTATTATCAACTACGTAACATCGCAGGGATTCATATCGCCCGTGTCGACACCAGATTTAAAGTCACCGCCGCCACGGTCACCGCCACTACGGTCACCGCTGCAATCATCACCACCACATACACGACGATCACGATCAATTTCTTTACTACCAGGATCGGCACCAGCGCCAGCGCCAGATTCAGGTATATTTTATCATTCTTTCTTCTAATTTAGATAATTAAAGCTCTCAACGATAACATTACCTTTTAAGTAAATGTTATGATTAAAATGAATTCATTGTGGGAGGGAAAGAAATATAATTTTTAAAGGAATTTGAAATGTTTCATAAGAAAATAGGTTCATTTTTATTAATAAGTTTAAAAAAAATTAAATTATAGAATTTTAGGGTAGTAGTTGAACGAATTAAAATTAAGTAACTTTATAATTCATTTTTAAAAAAATATTAAGAATTCAAAACAATTTGTATTCTCAAATTTGTGTCATTTAGTTTTTTATTCTCCCGTAAACTCAATCAATATTATTATAATGTCAACTTGACTGACAAAAGCGATAAATCAATATATTATTGTAGTGTTAAATTGGGTGAGTGCAATTCATGAGTTAGTTTATTTTAACTTTGGCTCACTTTTTTTAGCTCGACTTGATAAGTAGATGATTCATTAAGGATACTTTGATCTATTTATTTTATTATATATATTTATTATTATATAATTAAAATGAATTAACTTGAATTATCTATTATGAGAGTATTCAAATTATTATAAAAATAGAAATTGAAAAATGAAAGTATCAATTTACAACAATTAACTGAAAATAATTTTAGTTAAAATTAATTGAAAAAAAAATAGATTTTTTTAATAAAATTTAATTAAAAAATAATATCAATCAAGTTTGATTAAAGAAACATTATCAATATTATGAAATAATTTGAGATGAGATAAATTTAAATTTAATTTACTTAAATATTTTAAATATTGTGAAACTTACAAGATTTATGATTGTAATTATGAGTAATATTTATCTTCATTATGGTCATGATTGCTGTAAAATATGATGTTTTCCTCATATAACCTTCCAAAAAGACTCATTACAACAGTTTAAGAACTGTTTTTTATTATCACTAAGCTCTTTTTTATTTTTACTACATATTGTTGCAGATGGCACATATAGCTCACATAACGACCAGGTCAATTGGATAATTATAATTATAATTATAATTATTGTAGGTAATAGATTCATTATCCTTTTATATCTTCTATTTCTTTATTTTATCAGTTACATTCTTGATAAATCTTTAACCCATTTGCCAATCAAATATACAGTAAACTAGTTTTTAATCATTAATATTTTTATTATATATCTAAATGACAAGGAATCTACAATAATTTTGCATTAGTTTATATACAAGAGTTGTTTTCTATATTTACTCCAAGCCAAAAAAAATGCTAATACACTTCTAAATCAATATCAAAAAGATTTTTCTTAGATTTTGCCTGTAGATCAAATATATAACAATTATATATCACTCCTAAATAAATTAGTGCACAAAAATAATAGGTGTCCAACTTGATCATTAAGAAAAGAAAATGTGATTTACCAAGAATTTGAATAAAGTATCAGTTAATTGTGTATAGGTTATTACATATAAGTTGGTTTCATTAAAAATTTCATCTCAAACAATGTAATAATCAATTTCTTTGTCCATTCATGGAAGACTAGGTTTTTAACAAAATAAAGGGTTACTTTATTATAACAAAAAGACATACATTGGCTAAGAGTGTGGGGAAGATAAAATATTTTTTAACCATTTAATTCATTAATAATGGTTGCCAATGAATGAATATTGATAAGAGAGTATCATTTGTTTCTTTATCAAACATATCTTACCCATATTTTAACTCTTAAAAAGTAATTAATAATGCAAACAATATTTTCTCTAATATATGCAACAATTTCACCTAAAGTTTAAACTAAAAATCTAGATGGATTATGTAACAGTAAGTTATTGTGAGTAGTACACAATCATTAAGTCTAACAGTTTCACCATTCAACCTCTTCAAGCAATCAAAACAGAGCATATGGTGGAGGTTTAGAAGGCATTTTATAACAAACATAACTTTAAGTTTCACAGAAAAGATCTGCATGTTATAAAATCATATCTATGGTTTCTTAATATCTTATATTTCTTAACAGGTGTTGTAATTGGAGGATGTGTCTTCATATTTTGTTGTTTTAGACGTAAGTCTTTAACCCGACTGGTCAAATTTCGTTTTACCAGAAACCATGATTCAAATATTGAAGCATTCCTAAGAAATCATGGAGCCATAGCACAGAAAAGATACAAATTTTCAGAAGTGAAAAAAATGACCAATTCATTCAAAGTTAAACTTGGTCAAGGTGGTTTNTAAGAAATCATGGAGCCATAGCACAGAAAAGATACAAATTTTCAGAAGTGAAAAAAATGACCAATTCATTCAAAGTTAAACTTGGTCAAGGTGGTTTTGGTACAGTATACGAAGGAAAACTACAAACAGGTAGCCCTGTGGCCGTAAAGTTACTGAAAGCATCCAAAAGAAATGGTGAAGAGTTCATCAATGAGGTTGCCAGCATCAGTAGAACATCTCATGTTAATATAGTCACACTTGTTGGATTTTGTTTGGAAGGCTCAAAAAAGGCTCTCATCTATGAGTTTATGGCTAATGGTTCTTTGGATAAGTTCATCTACAACAGAGGGCCAGAAAATATTGTATCTTTGACCTGGGAGAATTTATATCAAATTGCCATAGGAATAGCTAGAGGGTTGGAGTACTTGCACAGAGGCTGCAACACTAAAATTTTACATTTTGACATAAAGCCACATAATATTCTTTTGGACGAGAAATTTTGTCCTAAAATATCAGATTTTGGACTAGCAAAGCTGTGTCCCAGGAATGAAAGCATTATTTCTATGTCTGATAAAAGAGGAACAATGGGGTATTATGCTCCTGAAATGGTCAATAGACATTTTGGTGGAGTTTCACAAAAGTCTGATGTGTACAGTTATGGAATGATGCTACTGGAAATGGTAGGAGGAAGGAAGAACATTAATCCTGAAGCTAGTCATACGAGTGAGATATACTTCCCACATTTTGCATACAGAAGACTTGATGTGGATAATGATGTGAGACCATATGAAGTGATGAATGCAGAAGAAGATGAGATTGCAAAGAGAATGACTGTAGTTGGCTTATGGTGCATTCAATCACTTCCAAGTGATAGACCTACAATGAGCAGAGTGGTAGAAATGTTGGAAGGTAACATGAATTCTTTGGAAATGCCTCCAAAGCCTTTGTTTTCTTCTCCTTCTAGATCAGAAACATAATATTCCTCCTGAAATTGGTATTATTGCATTTTGGTAAAATCTTTCTAGTTATAATGTAAAAGGAGGATCGCTCAACTCATTTGTTTAGTACTATTCTGGAAAGCAAATGCATCTCATGTGTTTGTTAAATTGCCACTAAATGATTGCTGAAGCTAGACCAAATATTGTTAATGATAAATTTCTCTTAACAAGCTAAATTGAAGTGGATAACTGATAAGGCTCTAACACAATAACAACTTAACAAAGATATAGCTGAAAAGTGAAAACCACAGAAGCTAGTGAAACTAAAGATGGCTCCAAAGTTGTAATGGGATTTATGGGGAGAAGGAGGACAATACTAGGCAACTGCCGAGAATTATTTCAACTTCTCTTTTCATCTGATGAATTATATTTGTCTTTATCCATTTAGTTCTTTTTCTTCGTAATCAATATGTTTTCTAACATCCCATTTTAATAGTTTTAACACTAAAAAAAATTACATATCCAATAATAAGAAAACAATTACTTAAAATAAGACATATTACAATTATCCAAGCATAAACATAACACCAAAAATATATAAACAATATCCTACATTAGGGTTAGTTTTATTACACTGATCTACATGTGTAAAACTAGAATTTCAAAATAACAGATATGCAAAGAAACTAGAATCTTACTCTATGCCTTAGTTTCATCACCACCTAACACTTGCTTCAGGCAACTAGGAAGTTGATACAGAAAGGGTGTGAGGAGTGTCCCAAACAATTTTTAGAATTTTAATTTTAATTTTTTTGAATTTCTTCATATTTTACATGTCGTTAGTGGTTTGAAATGTTTAGATGAAACAGCTGACAATGAATTTTTTTTAACTTGTATAGGATTCAACTTTGAAATTCTTGGAGACAAGCATCCTAAGTAATTGATTAATTTTTAAACTTAAATAAATTTTAGATATTTAATAGATTATTCATTTTTATTTTGAATGCTTAATAAATTATTTTCCAAATTAAGTAACTAATTAATTCTAAAAACTTCTGAAAAAGATGTTTATGTATATTTTACTGCAAATATTGTGTTATCTCTTTTAATTTATCTTTGAAATGATTTTGAATTCTTCTTGACTTCTTACTTTATTTATTTTATCCTGGTAATTGAGGTTTTTTTTTATCATATAATATTGAATATTAAATAGATAACAAAAATGATTGAAGTATATTATTACAATAAAATGATTAAATAATAACTAATTTAGAAATAAAATATTTATTCCATTAATTAAGTTAAATATTATTTTATAAACTAAAAATTATTAATATCTAAACTAATTTTTATTATTAATAAAAATTTATGATTGATTTATAAATCAAAATCTAAATTAACTTTTAATTTTAAATCCTGACAATGTTAGAGACTAATTTAGATTTCAATTCATAAATTATTTATAAATTTTATTTAAATAGAAACCATTTTAAAGAGTAATATTTTTTAGTTTATAAAATAGTATGTATCTTAATCAATATAATAAATAATTATTTTTAATTTTTAAATTAGTTGTTATTGTAAGATATAATTTTCCAATACTATAAATCATATAATATATATTTGAACTTATTAGATATGTTATTTAAAAAACATTAAATCTTTAAAAAGAATACTCATTAATATCAATAACTCGTTTAAGTCTAATTTTTACATGCTTCTTCGTGTAGGACAAAAATGGATGGTTTTCATACTGAAATGAAAAATGGTGCTATAGGTGCAGGGAATACATTTTTAATTAAACCAAAACAATTTAATTATATATAGCTATATTTATTAAAAAAAGATGAAATTTCATACCCAAAGCAGCTTTGCAATCTATATTTACATCTCAATCTTAAAACTTATCCTCATTAGAAGATGACAAAATGAAGGTTGTAACAGGTGGATGCTGCCAGTGTGATACTAACTCTGCTGACATAAATTTGGACAAGGTTATTCAGATGAAAGTGAGAAAGAAGGTCCTCTCATCCACTAGTATTTGGTGTTGTTGTCTTGCTTATAGCATTAGAATCAGGTGACGGTGGAGGAGGATCATCCTTCAGCAACACAACATCATCAGATGTGCTTGAGATATCCATTACCTCAGGCTGGCTTTTGCTCTTTCCATCACTCTGTATATCCTTCAGAGTCTCCAACACTTCTTCCATTGAAGGTCTCATCTCTTTGGAACTCTGCAAGCACTGAAATGCTAACTCAGCCACACCACTTATCATTTTCCTTACCTTGAAATCTGATTCAAAACCAAGGTTTGGGTCCACAAGCTCTTGCAGTGTCTGATTGTGAATCTTGTTAATGGCCATGTTGGCCAAATTGATTTCATGTCTATGCCTTGTGATGTCAACAGCAGGCAGGGATGATATCAGTTCAACCAGCACCACTCCAAAACTATAGACATCACTTTTGTTAGTAAGCTGGTAACACTCGTGGTACTCTGGATCCACATAACCTGGAGTCCCTTGTGGAGCTGTTGAAACATGGGTGACAAGTTCTGGGAAAAGACGCGAGAGTCCAAAATCTGCCACTTTGACACGGAAGTTGCTGTCAAGAAGAATATTGTTGGTTTTAACATCTCTGTGGATGATATCTCTGAGATGAAGAAATTTCAGTGCACTTGCAGTTTCCACGGCAATATTCATTCTGATATGCCAGGGGAGTGTTCCAGGTTTAGATCGTTGACCATGAAGATGGTCTGCAACAGTTCCATTAGGAATGTACTCATAAACAAGCAGAAGTTCACGACTGTGGCGAGAGGTGCATCCGTATAACTTCACAAGATTTGGATGAGCTATACCAGTTAGGATTCTGATTTCATTCATGAACTGTGCAACTCTCCTGTAGTTGTTCTCGTACAACCTCTTCACTGCAACAGAACGCCCATCTCGCAGTTTGCCTAGACAAGAAACATCAGAAGGCAGCAACCTTTGTTAATGTTCATTCGAGGCACAAAAACGACAGATATACAGTATAAGCTGCATGTTCTTACCAAAATACACTGTCCCAAAGCCCCCTTCTCCTAGTTCTTTAGATGGGTCAAAGTAATTCGTGGCCTCTTCCAGTTCTTCATAGGAGAAGAGATGAACTCTAGGTATAATGCTTTGAGTGAAGCTGTGACTTCCCTTCTCCGTGTCTTTTGAAGATGGATCAGAAGAGAGGCTCCGAGATTGTATATATGACATTACATAACTGTTCTTCCTTCTACGAATAAAAATATAGACGCAAATGCCCACTATAAGTGCTCCCACTACACCAGAACAAATACCTAAAGAGAAAGCATAGCAACTTGCAATTATTATATGACTATTAATGAAATAAATCTGAAAAATAAAGAAAAAAATGAAAGAAAACTGAACTTGTTACCTATACTGATTTTCACTTTCCAATTTATTCCTCCTGCCACAGATAGAAGGGAAAGCAAAGAAGGGTTAACATTCTCCCAATTGAAGGATGATAATATAGTAAACATAGAGACACAGACACATACATACAATTTCACCAAATGCGTCAAGAAGAAAGTACGCGCTAAGGGTTATGGCATGATAAAATGGCATGACATCCTTATGAGGCAAAATGGGAATTACCAATAAGTGTAAGCTGTACTGGTATCAGACAACTTAGAAGTTAGCCATACTATACTTGTTTTCCGGTTCAAATTTATGATGACTAGTTTCTAACAGAGTATAAAATTTGGTCCGTTTTCTTAAAGTCCAAGTATAAAGAATGCTCAATTTCACTATAGTTCTGCATATTTTGATGATAAGCATATAATGCATGACAACTGATAAAGATATCTTCACATCGAGACAATGAAAAGATTATACCTAGCTGAACCTTTTCATGAGACAGTTAATAATTATATCAAAAGAATTGCACGGCTGATTTGATTACTGTGTCCACCACACAAATAGTTATCGTGGCTATTAGTGTGGCCAGACACATTTATGTAAACCAAATACATAAATATATTGTGGAACCATCATCATCTGATCCATGAAGATACTTAGCCAAAGTTCTGGTATTCTAATTTGGCTAGCATATTCTGAAATGGCATTGTAGGATTGAAATTGCATCTGTACCCAAAAGAGGGAAATGGGGAAACAAAACATGAAAGGAATAGAAGCGTCACAGGGATCTGAATAAACAACAACAAAAATGATCAATATTTCAAAATATATTATTACCACTACCACAACTTCTTAAGTAGGACTTATCCTTGCAGAAACAGAGAAACTGATTGCCATCAAATCCACAACGTCCACCACTTTTCTCACAGTACTTGCAATCAAGTGCAGTCCAATTCAAAAGAAACCCCATCTTCAAAATCTCGATGTAATTCATTCTCAATAAGCCAGTGAAATTAACAGAAGCATTCATGATAAATGGCGCATTAACCATAAGCTGACACTCATCCAAGGAATAGTTTTTGTTCTGTAGTGCCTCCTTATGAAAAACCGCAAAAGAATAAAGTGAAGCATTTTTAGCACAATCTACTTGGTAAGTGGGGTAATCTATGGGTTCTGTGGTACAGTTGTAGAAGAAAGAGAGATTCCAATTTTCTGAACTGTAGGTAAAGGGAGTTTGNAATAACTAATTTAGAAATAAAATATTTATTCCATTAATTAAGTTAAATATTATTTTATAAACTAAAAATTATTAATATCTAAACTAATTTTTATTATTAATAAAAATTTATGATTGATTTATAAATCAAAATCTAAATTAACTTTTAATTTTAAATCCTGACAATGTTAGAGACTAATTTAGATTTCAATTCATAAATTATTTATAAATTTTATTTAAATAGAAACCATTTTAAAGAGTAATATTTTTTAGTTTATAAAATAGTATGTATCTTAATCAATATAATAAATAATTATTTTTAATTTTTAAATTAGTTGTTATTGTAAGATATAATTTTCCAATACTATAAATCATATAATATATATTTGAACTTATTAGATATGTTATTTAAAAAACATTAAATCTTTAAAAAGAATACTCATTAATATCAATAACTCGTTTAAGTCTAATTTTTACATGCTTCTTCGTGTAGGACAAAAATGGATGGTTTTCATACTGAAATGAAAAATGGTGCTATAGGTGCAGGGAATACATTTTTAATTAAACCAAAACAATTTAATTATATATAGCTATATTTATTAAAAAAAGATGAAATTTCATACCCAAAGCAGCTTTGCAATCTATATTTACATCTCAATCTTAAAACTTATCCTCATTAGAAGATGACAAAATGAAGGTTGTAACAGGTGGATGCTGCCAGTGTGATACTAACTCTGCTGACATAAATTTGGACAAGGTTATTCAGATGAAAGTGAGAAAGAAGGTCCTCTCATCCACTAGTATTTGGTGTTGTTGTCTTGCTTATAGCATTAGAATCAGGTGACGGTGGAGGAGGATCATCCTTCAGCAACACAACATCATCAGATGTGCTTGAGATATCCATTACCTCAGGCTGGCTTTTGCTCTTTCCATCACTCTGTATATCCTTCAGAGTCTCCAACACTTCTTCCATTGAAGGTCTCATCTCTTTGGAACTCTGCAAGCACTGAAATGCTAACTCAGCCACACCACTTATCATTTTCCTTACCTTGAAATCTGATTCAAAACCAAGGTTTGGGTCCACAAGCTCTTGCAGTGTCTGATTGTGAATCTTGTTAATGGCCATGTTGGCCAAATTGATTTCATGTCTATGCCTTGTGATGTCAACAGCAGGCAGGGATGATATCAGTTCAACCAGCACCACTCCAAAACTATAGACATCACTTTTGTTAGTAAGCTGGTAACACTCGTGGTACTCTGGATCCACATAACCTGGAGTCCCTTGTGGAGCTGTTGAAACATGGGTGACAAGTTCTGGGAAAAGACGCGAGAGTCCAAAATCTGCCACTTTGACACGGAAGTTGCTGTCAAGAAGAATATTGTTGGTTTTAACATCTCTGTGGATGATATCTCTGAGATGAAGAAATTTCAGTGCACTTGCTGTTTCCACGGCAATATTCATTCTGATATGCCAGGGGAGTGTTCCAGGTTTAGATCGTTGACCATGAAGATGGTCTGCAACAGTTCCATTAGGAATGTACTCATATACAAGCAGAAGTTCACGACTGTGGCGAGAGGTGCATCCGTATAACTTCACAAGATTTGGATGAGCTATACCAGTTAGGATTCTGATTTCATTCATGAACTGTGCAACTCTCCTGTAGTTGTTCTCGTACAACCTCTTCACTGCAACAGAACGCCCATCTCGCAGTTTGCCTAGACAAGAAACATCAGAAGGCAGCAACCTTTGTTAATGTTCATTCGAGGCACAAAAACGACAGATATACAGTATAAGCTGCATGTTCTTACCAAAATACACTGTCCCAAAGCCCCCTTCTCCTAGTTCTTTAGATGGGTCAAAGTAATTCGTGGCCTCTTCCAGTTCTTCATAGGAGAAGAGATGAACTCTAGGTATAATGCTTTGAGTGAAGCTGTGACTTCCCTTCTCCGTGTCTTTTGAAGATGGATCAGAAGAGAGGCTCCGAGATTGTATATATGACATTACATAACTGTTCTTCCTTCTACGAATAAAAATATAGACGCAAATGCCCACTATAAGTGCTCCCACTACACCAGAACAAATACCTAAAGAGAAAGCATAGCAACTTGCAATTATTATATGACTATTAATGAAATAAATCTGAAAAATAAAGAAAAAAATGAAAGAAAACTGAACTTGTTACCTATACTGATTTTCACTTTCCAATTTATTCCTCCTGCCACAGATAGAAGGGAAAGCAAAGAAGGGTTAACATTCTCCCAATTGAAGGATGATAATATAGTAAACATAGAGACACAGACACATACATACAATTTCACCAAATGCGTCAAGAAGAAAGTACGCGCTAAGGGTTATGGCATGATAAAATGGCATGACATCCTTATGAGGCAAAATGGGAATTACCAATAAGTGTAAGCTGTACTGGTATCAGACAACTTAGAAGTTAGCCATACTACACTTGTTTTCCGGTTCAAATTTATGATGACTAGTTTCTAACAGAGTATAAAATTTGGTCCGTTTTCTTAAAGTCCAAGTATAAAGAATGCTCAATTTCACTATAGTTCTGCATATTTTGATGATAAGCATATAATGCATGACAACTGATAAAGATATCTTCACATCGAGACAATGAAAAGATTATACCTAGCTGAACCTTTTCATGAGACAGTTAATAATTATATCAAAAGAATTGCACGGCTGATTTGATTACTGTGTCCACCACACAAATAGTTATCGTGGCTATTAGTGTGGCCAGACACATTTATGTAAACCAAATACATAAATATATTGTGGAACCATCATCATCTGATCCATGAAGATACTTAGCCAAAGTTCTGGTATTCTAATTTGGCTAGCATATTCTGAAATGGCATTGTAGGATTGAAATTGCATCTGTACCCAAAAGAGGGAAATGGGGAAACAAAACATGAAAGGAATAGAAGCGTCACAGGGATCTGAATAAACAACAACAAAAATGATCAATATTTCAAAATATATTATTACCACTACCACAACTTCTTAAGTAGGACTTATCCTTGCAGAAACAGAGAAACTGATTGCCATCAAATCCACAACGTCCACCACTTTTCTCACAGTACTTGCAATCAAGTGCAGTCCAATTCAAAAGAAACCCCATCTTCAAAATCTCGATGTAATTCATTCTCAATAAGCCAGTGAAATTAACAGAAGCATTCATGATAAATGGCGCATTAACCATAAGCTGACACTCATCCAAGGAATAGTTTTTGTTCTGTAGTGCCTCCTTATGAAAAACCGCAAAAGAATAAAGTGAAGCATTTTTAGCACAATCTACTTGGTAAGTGGGGTAATCTATGGGTTCTGTGGTACAGTTGTAGAAGAAAGAGAGATTCCAATTTTCTGAACTGTAGGTAAAGGGAGTTTGATCAAAGCTGTAATTATATAAAGGAACAGGACAATTGTCCTCATAGGCAGCCATGTTGGCCACAGTAAATGAGGAGTTAGAATAAGAGATATCTTTCACCAGAAAATCGTAAGTAGGAGTTCTGAGAATTGGATTTTTATCCATGCAAGTGATCTCAAAGTGGGGATAGCCACAAAATGATTCCTGTTCATAAGAAATCCAGAAAGGGTACTTAATGGACGGGCCATTTCCACAACTTTTAGGTGTGCAGGCCTTAAATTTTGGATTAGAAGATAGAACAGTGGTAGCAAAGAAGAAGATTGTGGTAATGATACATAGTTGAGGCTTAATGTAACAGAAGGAGATTGGAAGGATCATTTGGTTCTGGGAATTTGAAAAGAAGGAAGAGGAGAGAAGAGAAGAGTATTAGTGTGGAATGTAAGGCTGACATTTAGAAGAAACTTCAAAGTCGTCGGTAGGTGTGTAGTGTGGAAATTCTTACACAAAAACATGCTACTATTTTATAATGGGGTTTATGATTGAAACTTGAAAATATAGATGAAAACAAAACAAAGGTTCAAGAAACAGATAACCAGTTATTGGCTCGTTTACAAACACAAGGAAGTTGGTGATCACCTTATATTTACTTTCCTAAACAAGTGACTAGCAGTTTTGCGAACTTATTGAGGATGTTTTTGTAATTTCATTGTGGGCTTGTCCATACCACATTATTACTAGTCAAAAGTTGAACGCCCACAAAGGAAAGTAGGTGAAGTACTTTCCCATGGAAGATTGCAGGCTTCATTTTTTGTAGTTATATAATAAGCATCAACACAAATGGAATATCACTGAGGATCAAAACCACATCATCCCCAGTAATGGTGACATCACTATGACACTGCAGGTCGATAAATAAATCTACAGACAATACATACATACATATATATATATACATACATACATATATATATATATATATATATATATATATATACATACACATATATATATATATATATATATATATATATATAATCATTCATAATTCCATAACAGTGGAATGCATAATAAGGTAGTTGTTCTATCTACATAGATATTGATGTTGTATCTGAATGCAACCGTATGTATATAGCTCCATTGAATAGATAAGAATTTAGATATATAGTCATGTATGCAAATATTGCAAGGTCATGACTAAAGGCTATGAAAGGACTAAAGAGTAATATTTTAAAATTGACTAATGTTTCGTTAATACAAGTGGGAAAATAAAAATAGTGGATGATTTTGTTTGAGGAACCATATTTTAGGAAAAATAAGAACAGGTGGAGAAATCAAAGTCTGCTTCGCAATTTTGATATATTCTTTAAAAATCTCAAAAGTAGAATAAAGAAGAAAATGATGTCCACGATGGTGAAAGACGTGTTGGACCGCAAAAGAAGGAAAAGATCTACATTTACTCACAAATGCAATCAACAACTCT
>NW_025913662.1:0-23814 GCF_018835915.1 Vigna umbellata
TTTGCTCTTTCAAAACACACAAAAAACGCCGAGTAAGGGATGAAAAAGAAGTTAGTTTGTGCAAAATATCCTGCAGCTTGATGTAACCTTTTGTATATGATCATATTCATACCCAGGACATAAAATCAAACGTCAACTTGCATGTTGTGTGGTCAGTCATATGAAGAGCCAAGACTTTGTTTTTGACTTTGACACAGATTGATCAACAACGACATTGTGCACTACAACCACTACTCTAACTTCCTTGTAATCAACTACTAACTATGACAGAATGAAAGCAGACACACTGTAGGTCTCATTCTTGAGTGTTTATTTCCACCTTAATGATAATTACGAACTACTTTCCTAGCTAAATGTATAGATCTGGGTTTTCCTCAACAATTTTGCATGTGGGTTTTTTTGAAAATCACATTTTGAGAGAAACACATGTCCAACCATATACATTACTAGTAAACTGCTTTTGGTTGGGTTAAAATTCCAAACTCACAATAACTGACATTGCTAGTGTTTATGGTTTTCTACCTAAAGCTCCATTTGAAAGAATTTGGTTTTTGGTTTTTGGTTTTAACTTATTTGGCCTTGCCTTTTAAAAGCATCGTTATACTTACTATGATGTCTGATTGGTGAGTACACATAACTTTTAAAAACTGATGCATAAAAGTTAAACAGTGACTATTTCATTATAGATGGATGATCTCAAAACAACTTTTGAAACCTCATACAAGTGTTGTTGGGCTTATTTTGATTCTGTTTTCAATCCAGGTGTTTATTCGACTTATATTAGACCAACAACTGATAGTAGTCCTTGAAAACAAGTACTCGATGAGTACTAACTTCAGCTATTGATGCACCTTAGTCATATGTCATTTGTTCAGCTTCTTGCCTAATGGATTCAAACAGTGGTGAAGATAAGTAGCGTTCTCCAAAACTGGGGAAAATCACCTGCACAACAAAGATTTACCGTTGACATTAACTAATAATCTGCCATTCAATGCAAACATTACGCAATTTTTTGAAATTTATAAACTTATCAAAGATTACAAACTCACAACAATGAGCTTCCCTGCATTTTCTGGTCTCTTCCCCACCTTTATTGCAGCAGCTGCTGCAGCTCCAGATGAAATTCCCATCTGCAAAAGATTTGTTCATATAATCAACATGAAAAATAATAATTTGCATATTCACAATTACAAATGTACAGGTTCATATGTATCAGGAAGAAGCCTATGGACATTATAGTAAAGACAATAGCTGAATCACAAATTATCGTTACCATACCAGCAAACCTTCTTTCACGGCAAGCAACTTGGCAGTTTCTATAGCCTCTTCACTTGAAATCTGCAGTTCATAAAACCTTGTTTAGAATCCCTTATAATATATAGAAGTAGGTAGAAAAGAAAACATTGTGTAATTTGCTCAAAATCTTAGGATGTTTCAAGAATAGAAAATCTAGCATTAATACGTCTCAGTGTAATTGAAGATTGGTAGATCACATATAATAGATAATGAACGTCAAGATATGTTGCTTTATTAATTGTACATGTCAGAAAAATGTTAAAAACACTATCTATAACAATCTTTGCTGTTGACTGAAATTTATTAGAAATTAAAATTTTTAAGAGCCACATTTCTCATTTAATAATTTTATTCTGATTTAGAAATAAGACCCACCACAAGTTGTAATTTCAATAAATATCAGTCAATGGTAAAGATAGTAAAAAAAAAGAGTGTCAGAGAGAAAATTGCTGAGTGCCAAAATTGACACACAGCCAAGCATGTAAAATCAACTTAAACCACTTCGAGTTTCAAATATGAGAACNAAGCCTATGGACATTATAGTAAAGACAATAGCTGAATCACAAATTATCGTTACCATACCAGCAAACCTTCTTTCACGGCAAGCAACTTGGCAGTTTCTATAGCCTCTTCACTTGAAATCTGCAGTTCATAAAACCTTGTTTAGAATCCCTTATAATATATAGAAGTAGGTAGAAAAGAAAACATTGTGTAATTTGCTCAAAATCTTAGGATGTTTCAAGAATAGAAAATCTAGCATTAATACGTCTCAGTGTAATTGAAGATTGGTAGATCACATATAATAGATAATGAACGTCAAGATATGTTGCTTTATTAATTGTACATGTCAGAAAAATGTTAAAAACACTATCTATAACAATCTTTGCTGTTGACTGAAATTTATTAGAAATTAAAATTTTTAAGAGCCACATTTCTCATTTAATAATTTTATTCTGATTTAGAAATAAGACCCACCACAAGTTGTAATTTCAATAAATATCAGTCAATGGTAAAGATAGTAAAAAAAAAGAGTGTCAGAGAGAAAATTGCTGAGTGCCAAAATTGACACACAGCCAAGCATGTAAAATCAACTTAAACCACTTCGAGTTTCAAATATGAGAACATGAAAACAATTAAGAGCTGAATTTAGGCCGAGTATGCATGACACTATGTTAATTCGACAAGACAGTCTATTTTCTCTACTTAGGATGGCTATTTCTAAACTCATGAGCTACTTTGGCTCATCGACTTTGTCTTGTTCAGTTATCATACAGAGAAACAAAATGATAAATTAGGACCTCCTATTTTTTCCTTGCATATGTTTGCTTACTCTGTTTAATTAATTAATCCGAAAATTTTAAAGCATCTCCTTCAAACAAGGGCCAGGAATATATTTCGCAAGGAGACAATAACCTGCGTATTACTAAAAAGTTACAAGTCCTGTAAAATTTATTTGGCATATAACAACTGCATACAGTACATTATGAAATATTTGAAAAATACAATCAATATCCGCTACTAAACAAATTTTCATTTCCACTATGACATTGTTTGGTCATTCATGGAAAGATAGATATTCATGCATTATTCTAGTGCATTCAGAGCAGAATTGGACTAGCCAGCTTTTGGATCAAGATTGAAAATTGAATGCCAATGTATTAGTGTTAAGAGCTACCTCAATAACTTCATCTAGGATATTAACGTCCAGAATGCTGGGAATGATGCCAGCACCAAGTCCTTGGATCAGGTGCTTACCTTTTACATGTGTGCAAATGATAAAAAAAAGTCAGTAACCAGCAGCCTCTAGTAGTTTACGTAAGGACTGCTCAAGATTAGAGAATAATTTTGTAAGAATTTATGTATGACATCTGAATGAAAGAGACATTTAAACAAATAAAATAATTAGTACCTAGATTACAATTAAAGTTAAATGATGAATTAGCTGATAGGTTAAAGTATTCATACCCCTTTTACTTGTCCTTTAAAATGTCAGTGTCGTTTATAATAAAGATTACAAGTATCCAGAGAGAGTTTATGTGGGGTTGGAGGAGTGAAAGAAGGAGATTAACCTGGGTCAATTGGGATAAAATATGTAAACCAATGACCTCGGAGTCAAGGATATCAAATTGTTTAATGAAGCTCTGTTAAGAAAGTAGAAATGGAGGATGGCTACGGAGAGCAATTGATTGTGGAAGCAAGTCTTGGAATCTAAATACAAGAACTGGATAAGTCTTAAAAAGGAATGCAAAATGAGACACAAATCTAGGTGGTAGAGGGATTTGAGGCAGATGTGTGGATCAACAAATCAGTGAGAGAGGGATTTGAGGCAGATGTGTTGGTTGATAAATACATGACATGGAAGATAGGATGTGGCAAAAATATATAATTCTGAGCTGATAGGTGGAATGGGGAGGAGACATACGACAAAAAGTAGTACAAGTTGTTTATGAATTCTAACCTTTAAGAGGGCTTGGTGGAGGAATGGTAAGTGGGAATGGAATTTGGAGTGGAGGAGAGAATGGTTCCAATGGGAATTACCCCAACTGGAACATTTAAGAAAGGAGCTGTTAGATATTATTCCAGTGAGAGATGTAGTTCAAAAAGTTGTAGAAGATCATGGCGGTATCAGCAACTCATCTTTTTGTTTGGCGACTTGCTCTAAATAGAGTTACAAATGAGAGTAGTGTTTTCAGGGTTTAGGAGGGGAGCAGTGTGGAGGAAGTAGGAATCTGTGAGTGGGAGAAGATGTCCAATTTAGTATCCTGGGAGAAAAGTTTAGAAGGTTTATATTAGGACCGAGTATGTTGGTGTTGTCATCCGTTTATTCTGCAGTATAGCAGACTCACCAATGCAGTTTGAAATAGGCAGATTTTAAAGTGGTGAAAGGTGGTAAAATCACCTGGCTTTCCTCCATTCAAAACTGCACTTTCAGCTGGTTCCACACCATACAGCTGCGGGAAACGAAGAAGAAATTATATAGTTAGCATAAGAAAACTTGTCCCATGATCACTGCCAGCATAGTATGTACGATAAAAAATTATACCTTGATGTCTGGGTTTTTTTCCTTGAGGAATTTTCCAGCACCTGTTATTGATCCTCCAGTTCCTATCCCTGCAACCAAAGCATCAATTTTCTCTCCTGAGTCTCTCCAAATCTCAGGGCCCGNAGATACACTAATGTATGTAAGCCTCTTCATAATATTTTTTTATGTCAAATATATGATTATTTTTAATCTAAAAATGAAGAGATTTTTTTTTTCTAAATTAATATCGACCAAACATTTTATAGACATGAAAATAGTTTTGCCCATAGAAGAGCTTTTTGCTCTTTCAAAACACACAAAAAACGCCGAGTAAGGGATGAAAAAGAAGTTAGTTTGTGCAAAATATCCTGCAGCTTGATGTAACCTTTTGTATATGATCATATTCATACCCAGGACATAAAATCAAACGTCAACTTGCATGTTGTGTGGTCAGTCATATGAAGAGCCAAGACTTTGTTTTTGACTTTGACACAGATTGATCAACAACGACATTGTGCACTACAACCACTACTCTAACTTCCTTGTAATCAACTACTAACTATGACAGAATGAAAGCAGACACACTGTAGGTCTCATTCTTGAGTGTTTATTTCCACCTTAATGATAATTACGAACTACTTTCCTAGCTAAATGTATAGATCTGGGTTTTCCTCAACAATTTTGCATGTGGGTTTTTTTGAAAATCACATTTTGAGAGAAACACATGTCCAACCATATACATTACTAGTAAACTGCTTTTGGTTGGGTTAAAATTCCAAACTCACAATAACTGACATTGCTAGTGTTTATGGTTTTCTACCTAAAGCTCCATTTGAAAGAATTTGGTTTTTGGTTTTTGGTTTTAACTTATTTGGCCTTGCCTTTTAAAAGCATCGTTATACTTACTATGATGTCTGATTGGTGAGTACACATAACTTTTAAAAACTGATGCATAAAAGTTAAACAGTGACTATTTCATTATAGATGGATGATCTCAAAACAACTTTTGAAACCTCATACAAGTGTTGTTGGGCTTATTTTGATTCTGTTTTCAATCCAGGTGTTTATTCGACTTATATTAGACCAACAACTGATAGTAGTCCTTGAAAACAAGTACTCGATGAGTACTAACTTCAGCTATTGATGCACCTTAGTCATATGTCATTTGTTCAGCTTCTTGCCTAATGGATTCAAACAGTGGTGAAGATAAGTAGCGTTCTCCAAAACTGGGGAAAATCACCTGCACAACAAAGATTTACCGTTGACATTAACTAATAATCTGCCATTCAATGCAAACATTACGCAATTTTTTGAAATTTATAAACTTATCAAAGATTACAAACTCACAACAATGAGCTTCCCTGCATTTTCTGGTCTCTTCCCCACCTTTATTGCAGCAGCTGCTGCAGCTCCAGATGAAATTCCCATCTGCAAAAGATTTGTTCATATAATCAACATGAAAAATAATAATTTGCATATTCACAATTACAAATGTACAGGTTCATATGTATCAGGAAGAAGCCTATGGACATTATAGTAAAGACAATAGCTGAATCACAAATTATCGTTACCATACCAGCAAACCTTCTTTCACGGCAAGCAACTTGGCAGTTTCTATAGCCTCTTCACTTGAAATCTGCAGTTCATAAAACCTTGTTTAGAATCCCTTATAATATATAGAAGTAGGTAGAAAAGAAAACATTGTGTAATTTGCTCAAAATCTTAGGATGTTTCAAGAATAGAAAATCTAGCATTAATACGTCTCAGTGTAATTGAAGATTGGTAGATCACATATAATAGATAATGAACGTCAAGATATGTTGCTTTATTAATTGTACATGTCAGAAAAATGTTAAAAACACTATCTATAACAATCTTTGCTGTTGACTGAAATTTATTAGAAATTAAAATTTTTAAGAGCCACATTTCTCATTTAATAATTTTATTCTGATTTAGAAATAAGACCCACCACAAGTTGTAATTTCAATAAATATCAGTCAATGGTAAAGAAAGTAAAAAAAAAGAGTGTCAGAGAGAAAATTGCTGAGTGCCAAAATTGACACACAGCCAAGCATGTAAAATCAACTTAAACCACTTCGAGTTTCAAATATGAGAACATGAAAACAATTAAGAGCTGAATTTAGGCCGAGTATGCATGACACTATGTTAATTCGACAAGACAGTCTATTTTCTCTACTTAGGATGGCTATTTCTAAACTCATGAGCTACTTTGGCTCATCGACTTTGTCGTGTTCAGTTATCATACAGAGAAACAAAATGATAAATTAGGACCTCCTATTTTTTCCTTGCATATGTTTGCTTACTCTGTTTAATTAATTAATCCGAAAATTTTAAAGCATCTCCTTCAAACAAGGGCCAGGAATATATTTCGCAAGGAGACAATAACCTGCGTATTACTAAAAAGTTACAAGTCCTGTAAAATTTATTTGGCATATAACAACTGCATACAGTACATTATGAAATATTTGAAAAATACAATCAATATCCGCTACTAAACAAATTTTCATTTCCACTATGACATTGTTTGGTCATTCATGGAAAGATAGATATTCATGCATTATTCTAGTGCATTCAGAGCAGAATTGGACTAGCCAGCTTTTGGATCAAGATTGAAAATTGAATGCCAATGTATTAGTGTTAAGAGCTACCTCAATAACTTCATCTAGGATATTAACGTCCAGAATGCTGGGAATGATGCCAGCACCAAGTCCTTGGATCAGGTGCTTACCTTTTACATGTGTGCAAATGATAAAAAAAAGTCAGTAACCAGCAGCCTCTAGTAGTTTACGTAAGGACTGCTCAAGATTAGAGAATAATTTTGTAAGAATTTATGTATGACATCTGAATGAAAGAGACATTTAAACAAATAAAATAATTAGTACCTAGATTACAATTAAAGTTAAATGATGAATTAGCTGATAGGTTAAAGTATTCATACCCCTTTTACTTGTCCTTTAAAATGTCAGTGTCGTTTATAATAAAGATTACAAGTATCCAGAGAGAGTTTATGTGGGGTTGGAGGAGTGAAAGAAGGAGAATAACCTGGGTCAATTGGGATAAAATATGTAAACCAATGACCTCGGAGTCAAGGATATCAAATTGTTTAATGAAGCTCTGTTAAGAAAGTAGAAATGGAGGATGGCTACGGAGAGCAATTGATTGTGGAAGCAAGTCTTGGAATCTAAATACAAGAACTGGATAAGTCTTAAAAAGGAATGCAAAATGAGACACAAATCTAGGTGGTAGAGGGATTTGAGGCAGATGTGTGGATCAACAAATCAGTGAGAGAGGGATTTGAGGCAGATGTGTTGGTTGATAAATACATGACATGGAAGATAGGATGTGGCAAAAATATATAATTCTGAGCTGATAGGTGGAATGGGGAGGAGACATACGACAAAAAGTAGTACAAGTTGTTTATGAATTCTAACCTTTAAGAGGGCTTGGTGGAGGAATGGTAAGTGGGAATGGAATTTGGAGTGGAGGAGAGAATGGTTCCAATGGGAATTACCCCAACTGGAACATTTAAGAAAGGAGCTGTTAGATATTATTCCAGTGAGAGATGTAGTTCAAAAAGTTGTAGAAGATCATGGCGGTATCAGCAACTCATCTTTTTGTTTGGCGACTTGCTCTAAATAGAGTTACAAATGAGAGTAGTGTTTTCAGGGTTTAGGAGGGGAGCAGTGTGGAGGAAGTAGGAATCTGTGAGTGGGAGAAGATGTCCAATTTAGTATCCTGGGAGAAAAGTTTAGAAGGTTTATATTAGGACCGAGTATGTTGGTGTTGTCATCCGTTTATTCTGCAGTATAGCAGACTCACCAATGCAGTTTGAAATAGGCAGATTTTAAAGTGGTGAAAGGTGGTAAAATCACCTGGCTTTCCTCCATTCAAAACTGCACTTTCAGCTGGTTCCACACCATACAGCTGCGGGAAACGAAGAAGAAATTATATAGTTAGCATAAGAAAACTTGTCCCATGATCACTGCCAGCATAGTATGTACGATAAAAAATTATACCTTGATGTCTGGGTTTTTTTCCTTGAGGAATTTTCCAGCACCTGTTATTGATCCTCCAGTTCCTATCCCTGCAACCAAAGCATCAATTTTCTCTCCTGAGTCTCTCCAAATCTCAGGGCCCGTTGTCTCATAATGAATCTACAATGATGGAAAATTATTCAGCTGCAGTTTTTCTTAATGCAACCACCAAATTAGAAATGTGTTGTGAATAATGAGAATACACTTGGGTTGGCAGGATTATCAAATTGGTTGAGAAGGTAACCATCAGGCGACTTGGCTAGTAGTTCTTCTGCCTTCTCAATAACCCCAGCAATTCCTTTGGCTGGGTC
This sequence comes from Vigna umbellata, assembly GCF_018835915.1. Next base: position 8,685 of record NW_025913662.1, read on the forward strand.
TGTAAGATATACCTCAGCTCCAAAGGCTCGTAGTATAATTTTTCTCTCAAGACTCACATAAGATGGCATAGTCACCTGAAGTTTATAGCCCCTCAATGCTGCTATGAATGCCAATCCTATGCCGGTGTTACCACTTGTGTACTCTATCAGAACAGTCTTTTCAACCATAAGTAAAAAATACTAAATTTAGTTAGTATCTTGAACAAAACAGATAATATAACAAGTGTCTGATGAGTAGTAGAAAGGGCCAATCTTGAGCATTATAAGCAATAATAATATTAGACAATCTCAGTAAACCATGTTTTGTTATTATGATTTGAAAAACATTATTGTCCAAAACTCAAAAAATATCATTACAGGCCAAAGTTGAAGGACATTTAGAACTTGTTTGATTCTCTTCTCGCTCTTTGGTTTTAAAAACTATTTTCTAAAACAATTATACACTACTCGGCAATCAATTTCTTTCCCAAATATTATTTAAGTTTTAAAAAATATTTTCATAACACGTATCTTCTTCAATTTTCATCTTGTTCAACCTCTCTCAATTCCACATTCTACTCCGTATTCTCTGCTGAGCATCTTGTTTAGTTTCATTTTGAAAACAGAACAACTTTTGAAAATGAAAATCAAACACGCCCTTGGTGATGAAACTAGAAAAACAATTTTGTCCAAATAAAAGCCGTGTTCAGAAGTTCATGGCTGTATTGTCACATGCCCCATGCAACACAAAGAATCTCCACACCAGAATAAAAATATGTAAATGTAACTTTCACACAGCTAACCTTTCCAGGTGTAATAAGGCCCTTTTTCTCAGCATCCTCAATCATGCTCAATGCTATCCTGAGAGAGAAAAAGAAGATTATCAGGAAAAAACCTCATAAATCTTTAAACCTTACAGATCCAAATAGCTCTAGTCTGTGAAATCAAGGCATTCCATGCCTGTCTTTGACACTACAACAGGCTTGCATGTACTCCAATTTAGCAGCAATGCGAGCCACACATCCTTCCACAATGTTGTTCAGGTATACCATTGGGGTATTCCCTATCAACTGCACGGCAAAAAGAAAAATATTTCTTAAAATTTCAACAAAACGTAAAAGGAAAAGAAAATACCACAAACATGGTGGAACAGAATAAATAAGCTTTTAAAGGTAAAAGAACAGAGAAACAGCTCTACTTCAGTGACATCCTTCTTGATCGCACACTTCGGCTCCATTGTATCAACTCAAGAGCTCCTGCAAGCAAAGGGTAAATTACATGCAGCAAATGAAATTTTTTTAGCTTATCTTATAATTCGTCTGCAATAATGACAAGCTCTGCCTATTGATTCCTTGAACAATGTATGAATACCCAATCAAAATCTTTCATTTCCAAAAACCCCAACTAAAGACAAACACCTTAACAGTTGACCAATCGTTGAGCACAATATCAGAGCCAAAAGCTCGCAGTACGAAAATATGGAGATTGAAATTACCAAATAGGACTTCACTTTTATGCCTTCAAAGACAGGAAGTAAAAGCTTTGAATACAAAGGATGGCTCCCTGTTTTAGGCTCACAGAAAACGCAGAACTGAAATATATTGGATTGGTGTAAATGTTGTTAAACAATTAATTATATTTTATAATATCAAGCTAATATGACAATATAAGTCGTTGGCGTCTTCTCGCTAACATCCAAAAGTTGCAATTCTATGTTGAAAAATAGGCCTTAGACATTTCATCTGGAGTTTTCCCTCTTGGATAATTTTTCCCTCGCTTAGATGGTTTTTTTCTTCGACCAGCAAAACTCCTCATACAATTTTCTTTTTTAATAATTTCAAAATTTTCTGACGCGTCTATACAATTTTTTTGTCTGTTTTTCTTTCCAGTTCTCAAACCCATTATAGCAATTAAACAAGAATAAATTTTAACTCTTAAAACTAAGAAGAATATTGATTTTTTCGAACACGTATCCATACTACAAATACCATATATATATATATATATATACGAACTTTTTTTTAAATATCTATTCCATAATCAAAGTACTGTGTTTTTTTAAAATGCCTTTTTAGTATTATATTTAAAATAAGTGTTAAATATTTTGTTTTCCTAAACTTCAACCTCTGAAATTGAAATTAATTTTATCGATACATTTTAATATTAAAATTTGAAAATAAATTATTATTATTATTATTTTATTTTATTTATGTTAAAGTTAACATTCGAGTTTGGATTTATTAAATGGTGGTCTAAAATATTTTTTAGGTTTAAACCTCGATTAGTTCTCAAATTTATCTAAAATTCTTAATTTGGTTTTCAGATTTTAATTTGATTTTTTTAAAATGTGTAATAAATATGTTATTTTCATTAATTTTACTTAAAATGTATGGAATGAATTACGTGTTGTTTTGTTTAATAATATATTGTAATTGACGTTTTTAATCCATTTCTNGAATGATGCCAGCACCAAGTCCTTGGATCAGGTGCTTACCTTTTACATGTGTGCAAATGATAAAAAAAAGTCAGTAACCAGCAGCCTCTAGTAGTTTACGTAAGGACTGCTCAAGATTAGAGAATAATTTTGTAAGAATTTATGTATGACATCTGAATGAAAGAGACATTTAAACAAATAAAATAATTAGTACCTAGATTACAATTAAAGTTAAATGATGAATTAGCTGATAGGTTAAAGTATTCATACCCCTTTTACTTGTCCTTTAAAATGTCAGTGTCGTTTATAATAAAGATTACAAGTATCCAGAGAGAGTTTATGTGGGGTTGGAGGAGTGAAAGAAGGAGAATAACCTGGGTCAATTGGGATAAAATATGTAAACCAATGACCTCGGAGTCAAGGATATCAAATTGTTTAATGAAGCTCTGTTAAGAAAGTAGAAATGGAGGATGGCTACGGAGAGCAATTGATTGTGGAAGCAAGTCTTGGAATCTAAATACAAGAACTGGATAAGTCTTAAAAAGGAATGCAAAATGAGACACAAATCTAGGTGGTAGAGGGATTTGAGGCAGATGTGTGGATCAACAAATCAGTGAGAGAGGGATTTGAGGCAGATGTGTTGGTTGATAAATACATGACATGGAAGATAGGATGTGGCAAAAATATATAATTCTGAGCTGATAGGTGGAATGGGGAGGAGACATACGACAAAAAGTAGTACAAGTTGTTTATGAATTCTAACCTTTAAGAGGGCTTGGTGGAGGAATGGTAAGTGGGAATGGAATTTGGAGTGGAGGAGAGAATGGTTCCAATGGGAATTACCCCAACTGGAACATTTAAGAAAGGAGCTGTTAGATATTATTCCAGTGAGAGATGTAGTTCAAAAAGTTGTAGAAGATCATGGCGGTATCAGCAACTCATCTTTTTGTTTGGCGACTTGCTCTAAATAGAGTTACAAATGAGAGTAGTGTTTTCAGGGTTTAGGAGGGGAGCAGTGTGGAGGAAGTAGGAATCTGTGAGTGGGAGAAGATGTCCAATTTAGTATCCTGGGAGAAAAGTTTAGAAGGTTTATATTAGGACCGAGTATGTTGGTGTTGTCATCCGTTTATTCTGCAGTATAGCAGACTCACCAATGCAGTTTGAAATAGGCAGATTTTAAAGTGGTGAAAGGTGGTAAAATCACCTGGCTTTCCTCCATTCAAAACTGCACTTTCAGCTGGTTCCACACCATACAGCTGCGGGAAACGAAGAAGAAATTATATAGTTAGCATAAGAAAACTTGTCCCATGATCACTGCCAGCATAGTATGTACGATAAAAAATTATACCTTGATGTCTGGGTTTTTTTCCTTGAGGAATTTTCCAGCACCTGTTATTGATCCTCCAGTTCCTATCCCTGCAACCAAAGCATCAATTTTCTCTCCTGAGTCTCTCCAAATCTCAGGGCCCGTTGTCTCATAATGAATCTACAATGATGGAAAATTATTCAGCTGCAGTTTTTCTTAATGCAACCACCAAATTAGAAATGTGTTGTGAATAATGAGAATACACTTGGGTTGGCAGGATTATCAAATTGGTTGAGAAGGTAACCATCAGGCGACTTGGCTAGTAGTTCTTCTGCCTTCTCAATAACCCCAGCAATTCCTTTGGCTGGGTCTGTAAGATATACCTCAGCTCCAAAGGCTCGTAGTATAATTTTTCTCTCAAGACTCACATAAGATGGCATAGTCACCTGAAGTTTATAGCCCCTCAATGCTGCTATGAATGCCAATCCTATGCCGGTGTTACCACTTGTGTACTCTATCAGAACAGTCTTTTCAACCATAAGTAAAAAATACTAAATTTAGTTAGTATCTTGAACAAAACAGATAATATAACAAGTGTCTGATGAGTAGTAGAAAGGGCCAATCTTGAGCATTATAAGCAATAATAATATTAGACAATCTCAGTAAACCATGTTTTGTTATTATGATTTGAAAAACATTATTGTCCAAAACTCAAAAAATATCATTACAGGCCAAAGTTGAAGGACATTTAGAACTTGTTTGATTCTCTTCTCGCTCTTTGGTTTTAAAAACTATTTTCTAAAACAATTATACACTACTCGGCAATCAATTTCTTTCCCAAATATTATTTAAGTTTTAAAAAATATTTTCATAACACGTATCTTCTTCAATTTTCATCTTGTTCAACCTCTCTCAATTCCACATTCTACTCCGTATTCTCTGCTGAGCATCTTGTTTAGTTTCATTTTGAAAACAGAACAACTTTTGAAAATGAAAATCAAACACGCCCTTGGTGATGAAACTAGAAAAACAATTTTGTCCAAATAAAAGCCGTGTTCAGAAGTTCATGGCTGTATTGTCACATGCCCCATGCAACACAAAGAATCTCCACACCAGAATAAAAATATGTAAATGTAACTTTCACACAGCTAACCTTTCCAGGTGTAATAAGGCCCTTTTTCTCAGCATCCTCAATCATGCTCAATGCTATCCTGAGAGAGAAAAAGAAGATTATCAGGAAAAAACCTCATAAATCTTTAAACCTTACAGATCCAAATAGCTCTAGTCTGTGAAATCAAGGCATTCCATGCCTGTCTTTGACACTACAACAGGCTTGCATGTACTCCAATTTAGCAGCAATGCGAGCCACACATCCTTCCACAATGTTGTTCAGGTATACCATTGGGGTATTCCCTATCAACTGCACGGCAAAAAGAAAAATATTTCTTAAAATTTCAACAAAACGTAAAAGGAAAAGAAAATACCACAAACATGGCGGAACAGAATAAATAAGCTTTTAAAGGTAAAAGAACAGAGAAACAGCTCTACTTCAGTGACATCCTTCTTGATCGCACACTTCGGCTCCATTGTATCAACTCAAGAGCTCCTGCAAGCAAAGGGTAAATTACATGCAGCAAATGAAATTTTTTTAGCTTATCTTATAATTCGTCTGCAATAATGACAAGCTCTGCCTATTGATTCCTTGAACAATGTATGAATACCCAATCAAAATCTTTCATTTCCAAAAACCCCAACTAAAGACAAACACCTTAACAGTTGACCAATCGTTGAGCACAATATCAGAGCCAAAAGCTCGCAGTACGAAAATATGGAGATTGAAATTACCAAATAGGACTTCACTTTTATGCCTTCAAAGACAGGAAGTAAAAGCTTTGAATACAAAGGATGGCTCCCTGTTTTAGGCTCACAGAAAACGCAGAACTGAAATATATTGGATTGGTGTAAATGTTGTTAAACAATTAATTATATTTTATAATATCAAGCTAATATGACAATATAAGTCGTTGGCGTCTTCTCGCTAACATCCAAAAGTTGCAATTCTATGTTGAAAAATAGGCCTTAGACATTTCATCTGGAGTTTTCCCTCTTGGATAATTTTTCCCTCGCTTAGATGGTTTTTTTCTTCGACCAGCAAAACTCCTCATACAATTTTCTTTTTTAATAATTTCAAAATTTTCTGACGCGTCTATACAATTTTTTTGTCTGTTTTTCTTTCCAGTTCTCAAACCCATTATAGCAATTAAACAAGAATAAATTTTAACTCTTAAAACTAAGAAGAATATTGATTTTTTCGAACACGTATCCATACTACAAATACCATATATATATATATATATATACGAACTTTTTTTTAAATATCTATTCCATAATCAAAGTACTGTGTTTTTTTAAAATGCCTTTTTAGTATTATATTTAAAATAAGTGTTAAATATTTTGTTTTCCTAAACTTCAACCTCTGAAATTGAAATTAATTTTATCGATACATTTTAATATTAAAATTTGAAAATAAATTATTATTATTATTATTTTATTTTATTTATGTTAAAGTTAACATTCGAGTTTGGATTTATTAAATGGTGGTCTAAAATATTTTTTAGGTTTAAACCTCGATTAGTTCTCAAATTTATCTAAAATTCTTAATTTGGTTTTCAGATTTTAATTTGATTTTTTTAAAATGTGTAATAAATATGTTATTTTCATTAATTTTACTTAAAATGTATGGAATGAATTACGTGTTGTTTTGTTTAATAATATATTGTAATTGACGTTTTTAATCCATTTCTTTTAAGAGATTGCTTTATTTATACTAATATTTAAAGGTATAGGCACTAGTGCAAAATAAGCTTTTTATGTTTTGTATTCAACATCACATTATGAAAAAAATCGACTTAAAAAATTACCATTGACATTTTTATAAATAAATTTTGATGTCAGAATTCTCAATTTTTGATGTATATTAGGAAAATTTTATGAAAATGTTTGATGAGAAAGTAAAACTATAATCATGTTTGACGTTGAATGCTCTAATTTCAAACATCAAAGAGGTATAAGACGTCAGAATGTCACTTTTCAGATGTTATATGTTATTGAATTAATTAAAAATTTGCATATCGAGGATCATGGCTTCAAAATACATTCCCTCCTAGACTTCAGTTTATGCATAATGTTTGGTTTGCCTAGTGAGAGGTGTTGAGGTGGAATAACAATAATATGAGATGATTGTTGAGCATAATCCCTTTACATCCAAACATTTAACTTCTTCTTATCATTCTTAACAATTTTTAAATTATTCGCATTTGTTAATGCATAAGTTTGAATGACTTCTATAAATTCATTTCGTTTGAGTGAAAAATGTTCTTATTTTCCATTTATAGTCATCCATACTTGTTGGCACTGAAAACGTTGCAAACCTATCATAACTTTCTCCATCAACACTTTCCTTCTTACTATTTATAGCACTAAGTAACTTATTCAAATGCCACTTAATATTCGACTTGACTTTTAGCCTAGGTGAACTTAGCTTCACCTCTGGTGTCAGGTGACTCATCTAGATATTTATATTGAACAACTTTCCTCAATCTTTAACTTGAATAAACACGTTTCAACTTTCAACTTAGGCTAATTTAACTTGACCTTTCAACCTAAGTCAATTCAGCTCAGTTTTTTAGTCGGGGTCAATTTGACTTTAGCTTTAATATGGACAAATTTAACTCTTAATCAATTTGGCTTAATCTTTATTTGGATTGACTTAAATCAACTTTATCCCATATCATCTCAATTCAATTAAGTAGATTTTATTTTAAATAAAAATGTGTGGATTTAAATTTAGAATAATCTATTTAAATAAAAGTTAAAATAATATACATTTGAATTATTATAAATTGAATCTTGGAATTTTTTACTTATAACGTGCGAAAAAAAAAGGGGTGAAAATTTTCATATGAGTAAAGAAAAAACTACCGAGTGAGATGGAAGGGGCGAAAAACAAAATAGAAAAAAATAATGTAAAGAGCAGGAAAAATGAGAGAAAAACAATACAAGCAAATGAAAGATTCACATAAATAAGTAAAAGAGATAAAAATGAAGTCTTAAATTCTCAAATCACAAATCACGTTTTCATCTTTTATTGACACGATTTTAAAATAAATAAATAGTGTTTTCTAATATGATTTTGACATATATTTTAGTCCATTTAAGTATGGAAGTCGTGACTATTATAATACTTTTATCTTTTTGGATGTTTTTTAAAAATCGTGCACCAAAGCAAGTTTGTAGTGTTTTTTTTTATATATATATTTTAGGGAATCTATTTGAAATTGTGTTCACAAGTACTTTTTTTAAATATTTTTTTTAGTAAAATCGTAAAATAATTTGAAATTGTGTTGAGAAGTGCAATATCATCTTCTTTTTTTTTCCTTTCATATTCTGTTTCTCTTTTTTTTATATTTTGTTTTTCTTTCTTTTATATTTTGTTTTTTTTTTCTTTTCGGATTCTTGTTCTCTCCACAAAACTCTTGGAAAAGAAATTAAAATGAGTCACTGGCATTCTCATTGAAATAAGAATTACGCTGTGGAGAAGGTTCCACCAATACCAAAACACTCTAATCTAGCTGCAGATCAAAATTACACCATTTTTTTTTTAAATTTACCTTATTTTTTGTTTCTCTAATTCTTTTTTATAAATTTACTTTGATTTGAGTGAGGCGAGTCTTTTTAACTATGAAACAATAATGTAAATGGTACTATATTTCTTTTACATCGCATCGCATGTATATGCTTTTTTCCATGTCAAATTTGATAGACTAATATAAAATTTAACAAGAACTTAGAAGGAATTAAATTGAAATTAAAGAGCTTCTTTTTAACATAATAATTAACTGGAATTTCAAAAACAAAATAAAAATAAACTTCAATAATAATGAGAATAGATTAAGAATAAAACATTTGAGCTCAGGTGGTTTGACTAACGAATATTGATGTCTCTGATCGGATGAACAGTGCATCAGTGTGAACGACACAGATCCAAAATTTTCTTCTCTCTTTTCGTCGTTTGCGAACGAATCAACCCACCTCAGCTGTTACTGTAACTATGGGAGTGCCAGCGTTTTACCGGTGGCTCGCCGACCGTTACCCGCTTTCCATCGCCGACGTAGTAGAGGATGAACCCGCTGTTGGCGACGACGGCGTTCCGTTGCCTATCGACGCGTCTAAACCTAACCCCAACGGAATGGAATTCGATAACTTGTACTTGGACATGAACGGCATTATCCACCCTTGTTTTCACCCCGATGGCACGGTTAGTGTATAGCGTTTCTTATTTCCTCCTCCTTACTCCCCAGCCTGAATGGAATATGAAGTTCCGAATTTCGGCTTATACTTCACGTTTCAAGCTCTGGTGTTGATTTTCTTAATTTAATTCAATTAGCTATTATATAGTGAAATAATGCCACGTTATGTTTCTGCTTGAGTTGCTGAGTGGTTTTGCTGAATTTACATTAATTCTTGGAATGCAGCCGGCACCTGCTACCTATGATGATGTGTTTAAATCAGTATTTGATTACATTGACCATCTCTATTTGTTGGTTCGTCCAAGGAAGCTTCTGTACCTTGCAATTGGTATGAGTATAATACATTTATGATGTTTTTTCTCATTTTTGTTGGTTGCCAATACCTTTGTTTCTGCAAGGATGTCTTATCCCTTCTGACGTACTCCTCTCTTCTTCCTTAGTAATTTTCGTTTTCTAGCAAAATGAACTTGACTCACATAACACAAAATTACACAAGTGTTCTCCTCTGCTAAACCTAGAGTATTGCTCTGAGATGTAGTGCTCCTTTGATTCATTTTCACATTTTATCGATAAAGAAAACTAAATGTAATGTAATAAATGGAAAGATTACCTATATCTATAGATCCAGCAAAGTTGAACGTCCTAATAGGCTATTCCTATTCTATGCTAGAATAGGATAATTTAACATAGAAAAAGACTCTGGAGTTCGAGAATGTAACTAAGTAAATGTGCAAGACGAAGGTCAAGACCTCTATTTACCTTAATGTAATCCACATTAAAACTGATACTGGCAAATCAAAAGCCTACATTGGTGTATTAAATTTTCCTAAAGCTACAATCTTTCTGTGTGTCTGTAACTTTCAAACTGATAGTTCCTAGCTTTTGTTTTTACTTTGAACCCACTTTCTCATTTCATTTGTTTCTTACCGCTCCAGCTTTTCCCTGTTTTTTCCTTACTTTGTACTTTGCAGATGGTGTTGCACCACGAGCCAAAATGAATCAGCAACGTTCTCGGCGTTTCCGAGCTGCTAAAGATGCAGCTGAGGCTGTAAGAATGTTAATATTGCTCTTGAATGCAAGGGACTCCTACGTTTTCTGTGATGAAGTTTGAGTTATTGTGCTTATGTGACCTTATAGGAAGCTGAAGAGGAAAGGCTGAGGAAAGAATTTGAGGGTGAGGCAAACATTTTGTCTTCTAAAGACAAGCGTGAGACTTCAGACTCTAATGTCATTACCCCTGGAACTCAATTTATGGCAGCCTTGTCAGTGGCTCTCCAGTATTATGTACAGACTAGATTGAACCACAATCCTAGCTGGCGGAATATAAAGGTGCAATTTACTCCTTATCCAATTAATTCTTTATATGTCTTGATACCTTCAAGATGGATCATTCCTATCTGTGGAGTAATCCCGTATATTTTTTTCTTTACACATCTGGTTTTCAGGATACTTTGTCTCTATATATTTATTTATGGGGCTGCATTGGGTGATTAATTATTTGAAGGTTATATTGTCTGATTCAAATTCGCCTGGTGAAGGAGAACATAAAATAATGGAATACATCCGGTTACAACGCAACCTTCCCTGTTTCAACCCAAATACTCGACATTGTTTGTATGGATTGGTGAGTTTTTGTCCTGTTTCGAATTTTCATTTTATCTTCATTTGGTGTCTTTATCCTTTCCCTGATATTTGCATGATACAATCTTTAAACCAGGATGCCGATTTGATTATGCTCTCCTTAGCTACACATGAGGTTCACTTCTCAATATTGAGGGAGGTTAGTTTCTAATGTATGACTTTTTATGATATTAGCTAATTGATCTCTATGGATTGTCTCAAATGATTACTTATTGCATGAACAGGTAGTTACTTTACCTGGTCAACAGGATAAGTGTTTTTTGTGTGGCCAAGTTGGCCATTTTGCAGCGGATTGTCAAGTTGAGAACTTTGATACTCCTGATGATAGTCCAATTCACAAGAAGAAATATCAGGTTTGAGAATTAAATCCCAGCATATTGATCTGTATCTTTATATTTATATGCTTTCTGTTTTCAATTTTAAGTTAATTCATATTATTTACAGTTTCTTAACATCTGGGTGCTGCGTGAATATTTGCAATTTGAATTGGAGATACCGAAACCTCCATTTGAGATCGACTTTGAACGAGTTGTGGATGATTTTGTATTTCTATGTTTCTTTGTTGGCAATGATTTCCTCCCACATATGCCAACATTGGAGATCAGGGAGGTAAGCATCCAAAATGCACCATGTTACACTGAGCTGTAGCTGGAAACGAGAAATATGGCATTGCCATCTACATCTTTTTGCAACTATATTTGGGATGTGTGGGATGATCTAAACATGCTTTGGTTATGACTTTTGTTACTCTGAACATGTCTCTTTCTATTTATGAATGCTATTATCTTTGATAAACTTTCTCCTATTTCAGGGGGCTATAAATTTATTGATGCATATATACAGAAAGGAATTTTCTATCATAGGTGGTTATCTTACTGATGCAGGCCAGGTAAATTTATTTTCTCTATATTTGTAGTATGTTACTCGTTTATAATTTGTTCTTCAGTATGATATAGTCTTATCCAGCAATGTCTCTTCACTTCAGTTGCTTGTTTTGTGCTTTGAATATGTTAGAATTGTTTAAGATGTTTGAATAGGTTGACTTGTTAGGATAGTTTAACATATTTACGTAATACCTATTTCTCACCTAGGTGTAGTCTTTTCAGATCTTTTTGTGTATCTCTAATGTAAGGACTCTTGTAAATACATGAATAAGCTAAGAGATGCATGAATCTCTTGAGCACTCTTTCTCATATTTTTGTTCTCAAGTTGGTATTAGAACAGATTAATTTTGCCCTATCGTCATTGTCCAATGAGAATACTGCCACTTGCTGTTGTCAGCCGTTGACTGCTGTCATTTTTTCTCTATCAAACACCCGGTCATGTAGGTCTCATCAAGCGATAGAGAATCCACTGTTCACGGTTAACATCTGCCACCACTATCTTCCCCTGTATGCCACCATTGGCCACTGCCATCGAGCGACAGAGAACCCAACTAGTAACAAAGGCTGGATTGTCCCCATGCGCACCCACATACACCATCTTTGTGCACCCAATCATGCACGTGGAAGACAAATGCTTGCATGGCCTCCATAGGGTTTGTCGGCCTCCTTTGTCCATATTTCAACCCTTGGTTCTTGCTTTCCACCACTGATTGTTTCAACCAATAGGTTGGAGCCTCTTGTCCTTCTTGAATCCCTTTTTTTTTACCTTCTTTCTTCAAAATGTCTTCAAGACCTCCCACCTCTTTTCTTGGGACTCTCAATTGCTTTAGAGAAGCTTAATGGAGAAAATTATCTCTGTTATCATAAATATCCAAAACTAAAATGTAGCAGCCAAGCACAAAATCCCACTCAGTTTTGTTTGTCAACTTCTTACATTTCTCAAACTGCGGAAAGTCAAAGTTCATTGATACTTGATTCAAGAATGTCTGCCTTCGTGGTGTCAAGAATGTCTTTTTTCATGGTGATTTGGAAGAGGAAATCTACATGGAGCAACCTTCTAGCTTTGTTGCTCAGGAGGAGTATGTGTTACATCGTAAATACACTAATATCTATGATTTTAAACTATCTCTGCATGCTTGGTTTGACAGATCTAATCTTTTATTGTCATGTATATCCCAAGATATACATGTACTAATTTGTGTATTTTGATGACATAGTCATTAAACATAATTATGCCACTAAAATTTCTTAGCTAAAGAATCATTATGCAATTACTTTGAGAGAAAAGATCTTGGATTTTTTAAATATTTTATGGGTATTGAAGTAGTTTAATCAAAGGAAGGTATTGTAATTTCTCAAAGAAAATTTGCCTTAGATATCCTAAAGGAAATAAGTGTGATTGATTGAAGAGCAGTGGACCGTTAGTTTTAGGGTTTATGATTAAATAAAACATTGATGGCAGAACAAAGTGAGCCTTTTTAAAACTTAGAAATATATGGAAGATTTTTTAGGAAACTTATTTTATCTCACCAAATATGGACTAATTTGTCCTTTGCATTGGCTTGTTTGTTCAAATTACTCAATTTCGTCCGGATTGAACTAATTAGGTGTTGTCAACAACCCAATTTTGTCTGAGTAATTAAATTTCATCACAAAATGAATAAAAAAAATATAAAAAACCAAACATGAAAAATAATATTTGTTTACTTTTGCACCCCAAATTTTCTTTTAACACTTAATCCAATGGCCCAAATAATCTCTTACTTTGTTCGCCGCAAAAACCAGCGGAGAGGACAAACCAAACACGCGCCACAGCACAAGCCACAGCACCAGACAGAGCACAGGCCACGGGAAGCGACCGGGGGCAGGAAGGGGGGCACCGCAGGGCCAGAGGAAGGGGGAGAGACAACCCGGGGGCGAAGGAGGCCAAGGACAGGGGGGGAAGCAGAGGGGCGCCACCAACGGGGAGGAAAGGGGAAAAAGGGGGGGGCACGGGAGGGGCCACAGGAACGGGAGGAGGGACAAGGGGAGGGGACCGACGGGCCACCAACGGGGGAGAGAGGGCGGGCACGGAGGGGAAAGGGAGGAGGGACGAGAGGCACGACGGGCGCCACCCACGGGGGAGAGGAGGGCGGGCACGAGGGGAAACAGGAACGGGGACTAGGAACGGGGGAAGAGGGGAGAGAGGGGAGGGCAACGACGGGCGCCACCAACGGGGGAGAGCAGGGCGGGCAAGAGGGGACACAGGAAAGGGGGCAGAGGCAGCGGGGCGGAGGAGAGGGGAGTGCAGCGAAAAGGGGCCACTCAAACGGGGGAGAGGAGGGCGGGCACGAGGGGGCAAGGAACGGGGACGAGGGACGAGAGGGGAGGGCACCGACGGGCCCACTTCCAACGGGGGAGAGGAGGGCGGGAACGGAGGGGGAAATTACTTTTCTAGTCATCTGTTAAATTATATTTTATGTCATATAAAGGGTTGCAAAAATATTTATATTATTTGTATTCATCAACTTTCTTGTTCTTAAATATATAAATACCTACATTCCCTTCAATTCACAAAAAAAAATGCATAATTCCATCTATTCTCTCTCAAAAACATTTTCATACATCCCAAAACTCTACTTCATTTTTCTCTCACTTTTACTATTTCTAATCCCTCTATAACATAGTAAATCCCATATCCATTTCTACTATAAATTCATCTCTTCACCATCAATCTACTCTCCCACAAACTTATTACAAGCAAAGTCTTGCTTCATCTTTCAAATCTTCAAAAGGTACAACATTTTTATTTTATTATATTTATATGCATTTTGACATTTTTTTTAGTTTATAAATTTATCCTATTTCTACCACAATTTATTTCCTATTGCTTTTTCACATTTTTATGTCATAGATATTTCAACTCACCTTTCTTTCTTAATAAAAAGAAAATAAAAAAATATAAAACTTTAAAAAACATGTAATGATATAAATATCGGTATGAGTACTGGTGCGATCATGCGCATCAGCCTAGTACTCATTATCCAAAATATAAAATAAAACAAAACAATCGTATGAGTACTCGTGCGATCGTACGCATCCGTCTAGTGCTGATTAAAAAAAAAATAAAAAAATAAGAAAAAAAAACCGTGTGAGTGCTCGTGCGATCGTACGCATCATCCTAGTGCTCATTACGCAAAAATCTAAATATTATATCAAAATCCCAAATTTTTTTTTTAAAAGTTAAGTACATGTGTGATCGCTCGCATCGTCGTTGTGCTAAAAAACCTTTTCACCTTCTTTTTCTCAAAAAATACCAAAAAATATTAAATCTTCAAAAACAAACTAAAAACATCAACACTTTCAAGCAAATAAAAAATCCCTCAGCCAGAACTACGTGATCCTTGATTCTCCATCAAAAGTGGAGATACGTAGAGCAAGGCTAGTTCTTGTCAGGTTCATTTCCCCAAAATCCAAAATTATCCATAATCCTTTCCAAACAAAATTCTCAAACAATTTCCTAAACAAAATTTCCAACACGGTGCCACTTGGGACATACTTCCTGTTTGGCTATCGTGAGAACCCCAGCTCGAGTTGT
>NW_025913668.1:0-19383 GCF_018835915.1 Vigna umbellata
TCCTTAAAGCATTTAACATTATTTTTTCACTATTTTAAGGTGAAAAATAAGACCCACCACACACTTTGGAACATGGTGATTTATGGGTTTTTAAAAGCCACAAAGACAGAAACCCAAAATAGAAGAGAATCCTACTAAATCAAAATGGAGTTGAAAACTAAACGTTCAATAGAGAATTTTCTTTTTTTAAAGAGCTTGCCACTGATCTAATGGCAAGTATGAAACTCCAAAACATCAAAGATAAGACCCTCAAAATGGTTGTATATGGTGCATTTTGCAACTAAGTTATATATTTGTTTGATGATTTTTCAAAGTTACTAGAGAAAATTGACAAGAAAGAAACTACACATGACTCTAGAAAAACAGGATGGTTAAAAACTTAAATTACTCAATCAATGAAAATGCACCAAATATAAATCAATAAAGACCCAACAAAACAGTAAGGAATGACTCAAAAAGGAAAAGCACAAACCAAGTGCTAAAACCTAACAAACATAACTTGAAAAGCGCTATGACAACTTCTGGCAGGCTTGACCTTGCTGAGTATTTTTACTTATAACTTTTTTTGCACATAACTCCAAATGAAGTGATTCTTTTTTTTTTTCTGGAAACCAACTCAAAGGGCTTTTTATTTGTATATTTTTATGTAGTTTTGGACAACTCGGCTAGATGCAGTTAGTTTCAAACTCGTCCCAGTATTTACTGCCAGAAAAAAAATGATAGATGGAAAAGAAAAAAACACAACAAGACAGTAGAAAGCATAAACAACAAGGAAATAACAAAGGATCAAGACCAAGAAACTTATCTCTTTGAAGAACCAAGGCTCTTGATACCAAATGAATGGCAATGGCTCTAGCTAGGACAAACCACATCTAGAAGCAACCGAGCCATGTACTCAATATGCTTCACGGTTTTGATGATAGTTTGTGGAATGGTGGTGGCTGAAGATAGAAGGCTCACGGTTTTTGTGTGTTTAATGGTGAAGGAATGAAGTGTTTAGGGTTCTATAGAGAGGTTGGGCCAACTCTTGGAGGAAGGTGGCTAGAGGAGGCCACTTTGGTTGCTCTAGCCTAGGGTGACCTTAGAAGAGGTTGTGTGCACAAAATGACAGCATAACTTTACTATATTTTCCAAGGTGATTACATAATGGAGAGCACCTATATTTATAGGCTAAGGTGTCTCAAAAATAGGCTGAAACTTTAACCTAAAAGAGCCACCTTTGTTGGATCGGAGAGCAAGGAGAAATCCTCTCCAATAAGAGAGAGACAAGTGGAAGAAAATCTTCTCAAATGAGAGAGTGACATGTGGCCACTACCTGTGAAAAAACTCTCCATTCCTAGAGTGACGCATGACCACTAACTAGGAGGAAAACTCTCCAATGGGAAGCCGCCCCCATCTCTGGACGAAATATTGCTCCTTGTCCCCTCCAAGCTTAAGCCAAAATGTTGACCCCTTGGTCAACACACCTTTTTTGGACATCCAGCATAGTCCAACTTTGGGCCTTGGCCTTTGTTGACTTGTTTGGTCAAAATCCTATTCTACTTGACTCTAAAATACAAGGTCCAATTCAAATCCTACACTACTAGGCCACATAATACAAGCCAAATAAAATCTAGACTACTTGGCCCAATATACAGAGCCCAAATAAAATCTAGACTACTTGGTTCAAAATACAAGGCCCAAATTATTCCTTCCTCTTATAAATCTTCAGATGACTTAAGATGGCCCAAGAGAAAGAGTCTAGGCCCATCTTCCATAGATGCCCTCCAACAGTTCATAAATGTGCTAAGTCATGGCAAAGGGTATGCCATCACTACGCTACCCAAAGACACGAGAAAAACTGCACGAAAACTCATTTTAATCGGAGTAAAAGTAAATTTAAACAGTTCAAAAGAGATAAAGCGCACCTGGAAATGCAATGCCGCAGAGAGAAAAGGCGAGGAGAAAGACGATGAAGTATGCGTAACCGCGGGTTTCCGATTTCTGATTTAACAGGAATCACGACGTCGGTGCCCCTAGTGCCCGACGTCTGTTCTTGACTAGACGTCGGGGACCTCACTAATATGATGTCCATTCGATTTAAAAATTAATATTTGCAGTGTATATAGACGTCGGATGTGACAGGATCCGACGTCTAAACGGCGAAAAGAATGACTTTTCACCTACCCTATCAGCCATGTAAACGTCTGTTACAGGGGGGCAGACGTCTATAATCGTATATAGACTTCAAACTGGCGGGATCCAGACGTCTATATGGCGGAAAAAAATGACTTTTCACCTACCTGTCAAGCATATAGACGTCGGGTAGGGGCCCCCCGACGTATACAATATTATAGACGTCGGGGCCCCTTCTAACCGACGTCTAGATGCCCACTTATTTACGAAAATACTACTGGTCAATAATTTACATTGGTTATTTTGTGGTCCGATGTCTACGGGGTGACGTTAAAAGCCAATTTTGCACTAGTGATGAAGAGGATTCTCTATTAGGTCCATTTCCCTAATAGAGAAGATTTTTACCTTGGTCTCCAAGCTAGCCAAGTTGAGATTTTTAGGATTTTGCTTCTATAATTTGAAGACATCTTAAACTTATAGATAGAGGTGTCTCTCCCATATAAATTAACCTTTTAATTGAGTATTGTTATGTTGTTAAATTTGTGTCATACTACTAAGTTCAGGTTTGTTAAGGCTAGAGCACACATTCTAAGTTTCTTCTAGCTATCATTTTTTAAGAGTTGGTCCAACCTCTTTTGAGAGCACACCAAACACCGCCATAACTTCTTCCCTTGCTTGAGTCATATAGTTTGGCGAAGTAGCTCTCATCTAAACACATCAAACCCACCATATGTGCACAATATTATCATCACCATCAAACTTTTGTAACTATCAACTCGTTTAGAAGTTCGCACCTTGCTTGAGTTATATAACTTGGAAGAGTTTATTCCATTAATACCACAAACACAACATAAAGCGTGGGCTTAACTGAAACTGCCCATCAGCAAGGAAAGACGAACACTTTTTTTTTTCTTATGATTTTAAAAATTAGGGAAGAAAAAAAAAAGAAATTGAGTGACAGAACGGGGGTTTAAAAAATAAAAATTTGTGCAATCTGTTCTTGGATGAGAGGATATTACCAATATAGGTCCACCCAAGTGTTGGAAATTTCCAAGTTGTACCGAAGACTGAAAATCCTTGATTCCATGACTATGGTCAACACGATATACGTGACTGCCAACCACTAGGGAATACAGATTCAACAAGACAATCAAAATCACAGAAATATAATGCGATTGCATTTATACAAAGTATAAGAATAAGTATTCAAAAGTATATATAGGCATAAATATGACCCGTTAGATTGAAGACCAATTAAAAGCAGCCGCTTGAGTCAACAATATAACTTCACAATTAATCAACTGCTAACATTCATTAAATAAAAATCCACTTAACAAAAGAGAAACAAAGCATGATTGCGATTGTTGCCTTAAAATAGAGACATCTTCGTGCAGCGTATCTTCATAGAACCAACCTAGCAGTTTCTCCTTCTTAAATCAAACAAACACAAGCAAAACACACGCATCAAGGGAAGGGAAAACGAAGATCAATTCAGAAGTCGTCTTTTTCTTCTTCGATTCAATGGCAGAACCGTCTCCTCTCAATGGAAGAAAACCTCTAATCACGGACTCAGATATGGAAGCTGCGCAACATCTTATTCAACTGAGCGAAGATAGCAGCAGCGACAACATTGCAGGGAACAAGAGGAACAGAAGCTGTGACGGAGAAGAGGTTCAGCAAAGGCCTAGGGACAAAACCGCTAGGAAGAAGATTCTGGAGATTTTCGGGGAAGACGAGGTTTCTCAGCCAAAGAAGCGGAAGAGGTATCGATCTCTTGTAAGCATATACATGGCGACTACCCCCGGATCACTGTTTCAAAGGTGAGTGAGAACCTGCCTCGGTAAGGGTAAAAGAGAAAACCCTAATTAAGCCGAGGATTAATAGGAACAATTAGATAGGATATAGGAAGGTAGGTGATCTTAATTTCTTAACTGACTCCTTTGTATAAAGGTGAATGAATTTTCTCCTTACTTTTTCAATAGAGAATGAGTCAGGGATTTCAACTGCACTGGACGCTCTCTGAATTATTATAGTTACTTGTTCATTCTCAATCTCATGATCGATGATACAAAGTGCATGTGCGTGATTCTCGTAATTGAGTTCTCATTTTTTATTATCCGTTTGCTTTTCTATCTTTTTCTTAAATGAAAAACAAAAAAAGTTACACATTACATAAAAAGGATTTCTCGTCTTACGATGCATGATAGGTTTATATTAAATGGAGTGGGGGATGATCATAATTTTGTATACCCTTTAGGAGTTGCAATCTATTTCCTGCATTTCATGGTGCAGTGTCTGTAGATGTAAGTGTGTGAATCCGCTATTTTATGATGGAAGAAACTGGTGGATAATTTGTAGTTCATGTAAGTTCTTAAGTTCAAATCTATTAGAGGAGGTATTTTTACCAAGTCTGTCTGCATGAATAGGAGACTATGATGTGCATTTGGGAAGAAGATAAAGATTGAATGTTCAACTAGCTGTCTTTATCAAGAGACATCAACAGTTTGGTTTGGCATTTGCAAGGCAAAAAATGTGAAACCTTTGTAGTGTGTAGAGTTACTTCGACTTCGTGTATGTGATCTAAGTCATATGCTATATACCAATGTATCAGAAAATGAAAAGGAGGAAAGAAGATGGGGGTAGAAAAATGAAAACTAAGAGGTAATTTCATACTTATACAGCTGTGGAGGATTAACTCGTATCTACAATCCAATTAGATAATTTTTTAGATGCATATACAGCATGCTATTCTTAATTTCAAGTGTGCATGGATTCTCAACTTTGGAGAAGCGAAGTAAAGTGAAGATCAGAATGATTAATAAGAAGAAAAATGGAAGAGAAAGTTGAGGTACGTGAAGATCTAGAAGTGGAACAAAGGAAGGAATTCAAAGGGAGAAAGAGGGTGAGAAAGGCATGCACCGGCACCATCTGAATCCCCTTCTGGCCTATATATGTCGGTGTCTACTTTTGCATAAATAAACGAATAGTTGCGTGCACATTTCTATGTTCTAACTTCTGTTATGTAAGGTTTAGCTTGGGGCATTACAAAAGAAGAGAGGAAATAGCTCCCACTATTTGTTTATTATAAGAGTGACTCGTGATCAATATGAAGCATGATCTTGATACATCAGATTGGTAACATATATATATATATTGAAGTTGCTCCTGATTGTTTTGCTCGAGTTACTAGCTCATATATAGCATTCCTAGGGGTTTTTAGCTTTCCTTATCTTCTCACGTAAAGAATATTTTTAGATTGCACACCTTTGCCAATAATGAAACATGATAGAGGAAACTTTTATCTGTTGAATGCAGACTCAATTTAATTAAGTCTCAACACTATAGCTTGAGAAAGATTTGTCGCATATCTATATAAAAAGAAGGTATATAACTATTTTATTCTTGTAGACACTGTCTTTCTTGTTATCATCTTTCAGCTATATTATTTACTCAAATTTAATACCAAAATCAATACACAAAGGCAACTGAAAATGGACAATCAGATACATGGCACACATCAGTGAAAGTCGGGAACAATAATTTAATTTAAATTTATGTATTTATGTTTGTCCACGTTTGGAAAATTTTGTAGTAAAATGTGTATCAGACTAAACTAAACGATAATTTAATTTAAATTTAAATTTATCATGTTAATTCAGTATTATATTATTAAATATTAGAGTATTTATAAAATGCTGTGTGAAAGTAACTTTCTTCGTTGTAGAATTAAAGTGATTTATCTAACTTTGGTTATTATTATCAGCGGAAAATATTTCTGTAACTTTTAAATATTTAAATTATATTATAAGTTATTAATATGTGTAAATTGATTAAGTTAATATATAAGAAAAAAATAATGAGAATAATAAGAATAACCTGAATGTATAAATATAATAAAGAAATAAAAAAAAGATAAACACCTAATAATTTTTATACAAAATATTTTAAAATAATGGTTAGTTCTGAAAAATCAGTTAAGAATTATATGATAAAGGGTAAACCAGAAATAAAAATTGTATATATAAAAAGAGGTATCTTTTTTATATCTGAGATATATATTATTATTATTTTTATTTTTATTTTTATTATTATTATTATTGTACAGAATAGTTAATTAGTTAAACAAACTTTCTAAAAAAAAAAGAAAAGAAAGGGTTAATTTTTGTATACTAAAGATGTAGTGCGACCTATAATAGAAAACTAATTTCTTTTAACGTATAGACATAATCAAACTAAAATGTTTTTATCCAAAACTCTCTTTAATATGATCATCAAAGAAACTTCTAACAACAAATTTAAAAGAACACTACTTTCCAATTCATATAAAAAGTATCACTTACTTAAAAAATCATCATGATCAAAACCTTTTCCTTCCTTATTATGTTATCTAGATCTTTTGTATCGACAATAAAATTATAAATCTAATTAGTGTACGTCCCGGCCAACTCACAGGGACCGTTGATTGCCCCCACAGACCACCACCAGGCTTTCCAGTGTGCTTTGTCCTCACTCGCACACTTTCTGGGAAAACTTCCCAGAAGGTCATCCCACTCCAGGCTAAGCCGCTAACCATGGAGTTTTATGAGTCAGGCTACCGATGGTTCGTCCTCGAACCCACACGTCGTACGGGAGAGGCTAGGCTCTGATTTGTCCTCACTCGCACACTTTCTGGGAAAACTTCCCAGAAGGTCACCCATCCCAGAATTACTCCAGGCTAAGCACGCTTAACCATGGAGTTCTTATGAGTCAGGCTACCGAAAAGTAAATGCATTTTGGTGATATGAGTAGTCAAATCAATTCCTTTAAGCTATCCTTCAACCGTATAGTCCCATACCTACACAGTCTCCAGATCCCTCTCATTCCGGTGTATGTTCGATCATTCATGTACCCTTCACCGGAAGCCTTGCCAGGAGCCGTCATTGTCTGTGCCCCCTGCACCATGCTCCCTGCACCGGCGTCACTCCCCGCCCTCGTCAGTGCCCGGGTGTCACAATTAGCACAGGCATGAAATCATGGTTGATTACAAAGCCTACTAAGCAGAAAGTTTCAACCTGTCTTAGTATCAAGAACAAATGGAGGGTTTTTTGTTTTCAGCAAAAAGGAAAAAGGTTAAAAAGTACATTAATATTTTATCATAAACAAAAAAAGAAAAAGGACAATAGAAATTGTGTTAAAGTAACGTATACCACAGAAGTTGAATACATATTACTAGGGGTGGGCAAACTGCAACTATTGCACTGCACTATAAATCTATTACAATTAACTATAAAATAGTTTAAAAAAAATGAACTGCACTAGAAAATAGTTCAATAAAACTGAACTAAACTATTTTTTAGTTCAGTTAACTACAAACAATTCAGTTAACTAAAAATATAAAATGTCTAAAATTTGATTCTCATATTAAATTAGTTTAATTTAATAATATAATTTGTTTATATATTATTTTATATAGATTAAAAACTTAACTCTAAAAATATTTCTGGTATCTCGTTTTGCGTTATTCGAAATATTTTTTTTTGACAATTATCTAGTAATATAAAAAACTCTCATATCTTTCTCTTCTCCCTTTTCTGAATTCTCATAATATATATATATAATATATATTTATATATATATAATATATATTTGATAAATTATAAAGTACTTTTATCTTTTATTTTTACAATTATAGTTATTTATAAGTTATAAAATATTACGGTTTTTGAATATATTACAATATAATAAAATTTAGTTTTTTTAAAATATAATTATTTAGTATAAATTTAATAATATCATTTATTTTAATAATTATTATATAATAGTTAAATTTTTAGAGACTTGAAAAAGAACATTTATTTATTTATACAAACCAATGTAAATTTTGAAATAAAAACAAACTATTTAAACAAAAGTAACAAAATACGAAAAATAAATAAAATTCAAATTGAAAAATATCAAATATTAAAAAAAATTAAAAATTAATAAAATTTTAAGAAATAAATTCAACAAGTATAAAAAAACCATAAATAAATACATAATAAATAATATTTAACCGTAAAACTAACATACAAATAATAGAACAAAATATATTAAAAAAAAACAAAAATAAAAATGTTATAAAAATATTTGAATATATTTAAAAAATTTAATAGTATACAAAATATCAAATAATATAAAAATATATTAAAAATATAAAAAAATTAAAAATGTAAAAGAAATCAAATTAAAATATAATTTAAACATAGCATAAGAAATTAAAAAATGAAAAATAAGATTTAAAAGTGAGATAAGATTAAACTACACGTAACTAGGTGAGTTTTTCATAGAGTTATTCATCTAACTTACAGTTTTTAGAAACAAATGAAAAGTAGAAGTGATAGGAACTCACTAACATAGTTCAGTTTTAGTTAACTGCACTAGAATATAATAAGTTCAGTTTTTCTAAACTGAACTAGACAATAGTATAATTAGTTTTTAGTTAAAATAGATTAGTTTTTGTTAGTATAAATAGTACAGTTAACTATAGTTTTAGTATAGTTAAGTTATTTTTGCCCAGCCCTACATATTACATATTACCTGAGCTATGGATTCAAAGGTCAATGGAGGAATTCCAACACAAGCAACAAAAGATTATTATATATTGCTGTAGTCATGCCTTTTATTCCCCAATAAAACGCATGAGAACGAAGCTAATAAGAATTGACAAATTTATATGTGCAATCCTACTTTACAAAAAACAAAAGCATGGATGACAAAGAATAAAATATAGAATAAATATTTGCTTAATTTTATTAAAATATTTAAAAGGGGGAATGTGAGAAGAGAAATAACTAATAAGGTGATATTTATTTTGTGCTTTGTTTTGGAAAAACAATTATTTTCTTAACAAGATATACTAGAATCACTTTCTTTTTTTGTTCTACTACTTTAATGCTTTTGCAAGAATAATTAAGAAAAGAAAACTAGTTTTTTTCTTTAAGTTTCTTCTTATACTACCAAAAACAATTTCCTATCGGCGGAGGCAAATAGCAACCTAAAACATAGAAGAGATTACACGTGAGAGAAAAAATGAAGAAATTTGACATTTTCCATGAGGTTCAAAGTGGACTGAAGTGACACTTTATCCCACCACCCATAAACAATTAAAATGGAAAAAAGAAAAGAAAAAGAGAAACAAAAAGAAGAAGATGGATGCACTGACGCTAAAGTATCATCCATATTCCAAATTCTAATTAATAGTTCTCAAACTCTTTCATTCCATTCCACCTAATGCATGACATCATGGTTGATTCTTCTGATGACTTTGGTCAACTTTGTTAGACAGCGTATAATACCACGCCATATCACAAAGACAAATATTGAGTTCCGAAACTGTTTATGGTACATGTCCAAAATGAAAAACAAACAGGGAAATATGAGATGCATGAGAAAGAAGAGAGAGAGGAGTATGATGTACAATTATACTAATTAAAACAATACAAGTGGTGTTGTTTTTGGAATTTTAAAAGCTACTAGGTGTTGTCTTTAAAGTTGAATGGTTTATTTTAACTTGTATATTGTATAAACTATATACTACAACTAGAATGTGTAATAAATAATTAGTTGTGAACATGTAAAATTAATAATCTTATATAATTGTCTGAAATGTACCTTTTTAAATATTATCTAACATTTACTTTTAAAATAATCATTAAAAAACTAATAATCTTGTGCAGAAAATAATAAAAAAAATTGCATTATTAATGATGTAATTAACTTCAAAGTTTAATTATTTATAGTTAAGTTAAAAAGGATTTAATTTATACTGGAATAAAAAGTAATATCTAAAAAGTTAAACTATGACTTTATTAACTTAAATATAATCTAATTTTAGTTTATAAAAGATTCGTTACAGAAAAATTCGTTTTAGTGTAATATATATATATATATATATATATATATATATTACAATTAAATTTTTTTAAGGATTTCATTTACACACAAATTATGTTTTTATTTTATTTTTTTATTGTAACTTTGGAAATTATGGGTAGAGTATTTATGGAGATTTATAATGTTATTGCCAAGTAATGAAAAGTATGAAAAGATATAACCTAAAATTTAAATTTGGTGTTAATGTATATGGAGAGGAATTAAATTTAATTGTTATGTAAGATTTACTACCATGTGTCCTTTTAATTTTCAAATTTTACAGCAGAAATTATTTTATTAAAAGCATATAAAATTAAAATATTAATCTATTAAATATATATATATATATATATATTATCTTAAAAACTATATATAAGAGAAACTTTATTGGTTTTCTCTTCTCTGTCTTAAATAGTCATAACACTCGTTATCTAAATGAAAACACGACCATGTAAAAGAAGATATTTTATGGTATGATCATCTATCTCTTAGCCATACGAGTATATTTTTCGTTCTTGGATAAGTATGTACTTGGTCATTCTTATTCAGCCACATCAACATCATAGAAGACACTTAACCAGCATATTCTATGATTACGATGATTCAAAATTTAACATTAGGTCAATAAGTCCAAGTCCATCTTGGTAAAAACTCATAAATAGTAAGTATAAGAACTTATCAATTATGTATTTATTGTTTGTTGATGTGAGAGACTAATTTGAGCACAGGAGTGTTTTTTACAAGTACAATCCCTTTAATTATAGGGAGAACAAACACTTATAGAAGGAGGACAAGTACTCAAAAGATTGAAGGTTGGAAATATTTGTAAAGTCTTTGAAAATCTTATGTACAAATACTATGAGAAACCATAACCAACCCATATCTCAAAATCCATATAATGACACAATGACAGATGAAGCACTCACCTCACACCACAAGAACTCGAAAGCATGAAACTTTGGTTGTTAGAAAAATGACAATCACTTAAATATTCTAAATATACTTCTGATACATTTTCATTCCATGTAAACTTACAATATAAACGTAAACATTTGGCCTTTTATTTCCAAGCCATAATGTGTCCAATTATTACAATAACACAACCATATAATGACCATAAATTACAAAAACATAATAGAATAACTTCCTGACAATTGCTCTCCTGTAACAATAAACATTACCACTCACAATAACTCTTAAATGTAAGTTTATTCCTACAAAACTCCCTCGTAAACTTAAATTTTGTCTTTTCTCACATCCCTTTCCCCTACATATCGACTTTTCCATGTGTATCAACCCACACCAAGTTTTCTCCTTTCATTAACAATCGGGTTCTTCACTTTCTTTATGACCGACTTAATTTTCATTGTGGTCGTCTTGTGTTTCACCTTGGCCAACTTCTCCTTTGCTTTGGTCGACTTCTTAGTAAGTTATTCGACTTCTCCTTTGCTTTGGCTGACTTTGAAGTACCTGAAAAACATTAGAAGGGGATAGGGGGTTGGGGTTGAATAGTTTGATGGAAAACTTTTTGCAATCCTTCTAATATAGCACATTATTGAGCTCTTGAAATCTTCTTTTAAATAATTGTAGGCTCAACTTAATAGGATTTTGCAATAACAACTTTTAGCGTGCTATTCAGAATATATATACTACAACGTTTTGTTAAGAACTTCTTTTATGAAATAAATCCTTTAGCTTGGAAGATTCTTGTGTTTGGAAATAAAGCGCAACTGCAAGCTTTCACAAGAGGATCGTTTAGGTAAGAGAAGATATAATTACAAAAGAGATATTATACTGGTTCCCTCCAACTGAACTATGTCCAGTCTCCTCCGCAGAGGGTTCCACTATAATCTTCGCATGATTACAAATGAGTATTAGCACCACTCTTGGTACTCAGCTACCTCGTCGAGATTTCCTTTGAGCATTAGCACTACTCTTGGTACTCAGAAACCCCACCGAGATTTCCTTTGAGTATTCGCACTCAGTAACCCCCCGAGATTTCCTTTTAATATTCGAACCACTCCTGGTACTTAGCAACCTTGCTAAGATTCCTCAACTCAAACGAGTTTAGTTGTGAGTGTTTTAATTCTCTTTAGAATTGTAATAAATAATTTCTTACAAGTAGTTGTGACTGTATCTCTCACTGAGAGGATTTGAATACAATATAAAGTAGTGTAAACACTCGCAGGTGTTTCTCTCTTCTATCTTACAATAGTAAGCAATATGACATTGAAGCTTGAGAGTATCTCTTTCTTTTTTTCTTTTTTCTCTTCTCTTTTCTTCAGCTGATATGTATTCTTTTTTCTTGAGCTTTTTCACTTTTTATTTTAGGATGAATATATTGTTGTAAGCTCTTCTTTCTTAAGCTATTCTCTTAAGTTATCCTCTTGATTTTCTTCTTAAGAGATCTTCTATTTATAGGCTTCATGGATATATATTTGTCCGTTAGACTGAGTTTGTAGTATTTTACAATTAAGTTCTTTTCTTTGAAGATACCAAGCATAAATATATATTTCATCATAAGATGAGGTACTTGTTAAGCACATGTCATCGTTTAGTCAAGTAAATTCTTCTTTAACTTTTGTCTCTTTTTAGATAGATAGCATTTAACTTGCTTAAAAGCTTTCTTTCATAGTTTAATAATTAAGTCTTTTAATATACTTTGTCAGAGACATTGTCTCTACCTATTTTGTTTTCGAGAGCAATTGAATACCTATTCCAGGTATTATAAGCATTAAGCGTTTAACTCAATCTCTCTTGGTCGCTTTAGGCACAATAGCATTTAGCCATGCATCTGGGTGTCTTAACCTAGATGTTTATCTATTCCCCTTTTTTTATGTTTAACAAATACACATATAAATGATGTAAGCATTCTTAGTTCGACATTTAGTTTTTAAGTCTTGTGTGTTTTACATCTTTTATTATTTTTATCTTTTGCATGTTGTTAGTGGACACAATCGAAAAATAATATTGTGTATAAAGATAAAGATGATAAATGAGTAAACATAGATATAAATTTAAACAAACAACGAAGCAACATGTAAGACAAATAAAGTAAATAAACAACAACCAACAACTTTTTATTAAAACACAAAAAACAGATTACATGAATGTAAACATGGACTCCTAAGATGAACTCTAAGAATGTAGAGAAACTCCCCCTAATTCTATATTATCCTAACTTCTGGTGTACTCCCTTGAGTACATGATCCTAGATGCTGACGCATCTACTCTTTCTCTATTCTCCCCCTTATTTGATAAACATCAAGAAAGGAGAAAAAACAATAAGGGAAAAGACCTCATAGCCTGATAGGAGCGGGAGGGGAAAGGGAAGGAGTAGGA
Organism: Vigna umbellata; assembly: GCF_018835915.1. The sequence goes on from NW_025913668.1 coordinate 13,348, forward strand.
ACAAATGTTGGATTATCATGTTCATGTTGTTTCGGTGCTCGGATGAGATGACAATGATGGTCAGAAGGTTTGGAAGAGGGCTTCATTGGCTTGGCATATTGAAGGTATGGAGACTCAGAGGGTAGAGAAGGCATGATGGTGAAAAAGGAGTTTAGGGTTTTGAGAGAATGTGTTGAGAAGATAAGAGAAGCATTTTAAATAGAGAAAAAAAGTAAGTCATGGGCGATTGATCAGTCTCGTCCATCTAATGTGGTTTGTGCAGAAAGATTCTAAAGAGATTTGCATATCTTTGAATACCGAGAAGATTTCTGAGAAGAGTGTTAGTCAGTAGCGGATAAGAGTGGGAGGAGCGGCATAATTACAGATTTAGGATTTCGATGAGGAGAGAGAGATGTTTAAGAATATAGAAGGGATAATGGCTTGATTGACACGTAGAAGATTTTTGGTAGATAGGAAAGAGAGTTTGGGCTTAGGGGATCCTAAACAACTTCTAGAGATAGGCTCAGTACTTAGACACACCTAATGCATGGATGTAGATGTCTTATAGATGATTTGTCTTAAACGATGCAACAGAATGACGTCTTGTGGACTATGTGTCCTAGACGATTGACTCTCTAGACTCCTATATGAACAATATATGAACACACTAAACATATTTGAATCAAATTTAATTCAACATTTTTCATACCAATAAGGGTTACTAGACGGTTAACTTTATCTTCAACTAGTGGCTTAGTGAAGATTTGAGCAAGTTGAAGTTCTGTGTTTACATATTATAAGTTCACAATACCCTTGTGTTAAGACTCCGACAACTGTATCGAATAATATCAAGTAATAAACATGGTAAGACTAGGTATCGTTTCCTAAATGACTCACGGCCTAAACAGTTATGTGATTTCTTGATTAAATAAGACTTGAAAACAAACTCTTTTGGTGTAAAATGCAAATATAGAAAAGTAAATATGCATGCAACTTGATCAATTGGACAAAAGTGCAGAGATGAACTTATTTGATATTATGGGATGAATATGTTGTTGGGGTTAGATTTCACCTAGTTTGCTCTCATGTATATACGAATTCTACTTCTTCATTAATGTCAATGTCACTATCTAAAATACTTAAAACTCGATTCCTCGGCGAAGAAAGCCTATCCTTAAATATAGATCATAACGTCTTTCATCATCCCTAATAATTAATTCTTACGAACAAAAGCTTAAGACAACCAGAACTCATACCCCCATTCCTGAGCAATACTGTTTCTGGGAATAATTTTCCAGAACCTGAATTGTAAGATACCTTCCGGTACTCATGCAAATCATACATCATGCTAATGAATGAGTTGAAGAAAGCAAGCAATGAATGAAGAAGAATTACCTTAAAAATTAGTGAAAGAATCATATACAATCAATAATCAATTCAATGCACGAGAGTTTACAAAGGTTTACATCCTTCCCCAACAACAAATAGAGTTTAGTTCACGATTGACATGGTGAAACTAGATGAATAATGGAAAAAGAATGAAAGATAAAACCCTAGAAGTTGAAGATAGGAGCTTCCGCATCCAAATCCGCCTCCGAGAGATCAAAGAGTGTGTTTTTGTGCCTATTCCGTCCAAGATACAATCCCTAGGACGTCCAAGTCCTTAAATAAAACATAAAATTAAAAGAAAAAAGGTCCAAGCCCTCGAAACTGGCGCTCAATGCCCCACTTAGGGTGCCTAGGCGGCATGCCGACTCATATGACGCTCAAGGTCAGCTTAAAACGCAAGCATGCGTGGTGCGACCCGAGGAAGTGGCGCTTAACGCCCCAAAGAGGGCGCCCAGGCGCGAGACAGGGACTTCCTGCGTTGAAGGCTCTAGAAAACAGGCAGCCAAGCATGAGACAGTGTAATCTGGCGCTGAGGGCGCCTGAAATGGTGTTGAGCATTGCTGCAATCCTCCTTTCTAATGCTTTTCCAGCTCTTCCTGAGTTCCAACTCCTTACTACTTCAACTCTTCTTCCAAATCATCTCAATTCCTATTGAAAACAAGGAAATCTAGCATAGAATCATTAAATTCACCTTCAACTCTCTTATTCATACAAAACTATGATTTCAAGCTAGTTTCTAAGTCAAAAAGGGTGTTTTTAGTATCAAATAATGGTAAATTCAACCGTTATCACAACCCTAAACTTAGAACTTTGCCTGTCCTCAAGCAAACAACATGTAACTTAGCTTTCAAACAATCAATACAATGCTTTCAACACATTTCAAAACCTTTTCTTTCAAGACAAGTAATTGCTCATATCAGCTTATTATAAAGAATATAGAGTCAAGATGAATAAATGCATTGATTCAATTAACCTCATTGTGGTGCTCACATAATCACAAATTATTCGACAGATGCTATCCTTATGAATGATCAATCAAGAAAAGATGTAATCATGCATGCATGGAACTACTCCTCACCAAAGAAAAAGTGTTTCTCTCAAACACACAGGTGTATCTATAGGTGCCTCATTCACTCTACTATCACAGTGTCACATAAATCAACTTTGCCTTTCATTTAACCACAATCAAAAATACTCACAAGCAAGTATCATCACAATGTCTTTTTTGTGGCTTGTGATGTGGCTGGGCTATGAAGAAAATTGGTTTTTCCGGATCACAAAATCCTTGAGTTAAGAGAGTCATTCATAATTTCATCTTTAAACACAATCTCTCTTTTTTAACCCAACTTTCCCTTGCATTGAGCTTTTCTTTTCTTTCTTTTCTTTTCTTTTTCTTTTGCTTTTCATTTGCTCAATACTTAGCTCAATTCTTATTCTTTTTATTTTCCCTTTTCAGATTTCCCAACAACCCCAAACTTGAACCTTTATCAATACCACACAAATATTCTCTACTTAACTCAAGGTAAAGATTTTCAAAAAGGGTTTTCATATCATGTTTAAGGCTAAAGGTTCAAAGAATAGAACACATTGTGCTCTCTTTTATTGGGCTGAAGTCATGCATTGGCTAAAAAGGGATAACAACAGATGGCCTTGATCTATGACACATGCAAGGAAGTGATTCAATCATAGAAACTTGGGCAAAATCATTCATGTTTTCAAAGTAATAGAAATCATTCACAAAAACTCTGGATTTGAATCCTCACACAAGCTAATTCAAGTTCCAACATTTAGATAAACATCATGCTCAATATCACAATCACAAGTTTACCTCATGCATCTGTTTCACAATATTGTGAGCAACCACCTGTATATCAGCATCATACATCATCTCAACATCAATCAATATAATCTGCATCATAAAGTAACACTCATCACAAACATCATAGCATCATCAACCAGCATCACAGATTAAGTTTTAAGCCAAGTACATCAAATCCTATACGAATAACAAAAGCAAAATTGCAAAAACAAAAGAAATAAGGTTAAAAAGTTGGGTTGCCTCCAAGTAAGCGCTTGTTTAATGTCACAAGCCTGACCCAATAACTCTTACAGCACCTATCGGTAAGTGTTTGGTAGCATAGTATCCTTCAGTAGATACTCAATCACCTAGCATCCATCAGTAGATGTTGTGCCATAGCAGGCTCATAACCAAAACAGAACAAAATAACAAAAGTTTTAAATTACATCACCAAATAGCAAAAATTAAAGTTTTCAATTCACTAGGCTGCCTCCCAGCAAGCGCTCTTTTACTGTCACTAGCTTGACACATTAAAGTTTTCAATTCATGTTGGTGTTCTTCCCTCTTGCCTCACACCAACTTATCAACATCTTTTTGTTCACCTTTTTTTCTCTCCTTGAATACGAAGCTTCAATCTCTATAACTCCATTCTCTTTAAGCTCTTTAACAACCCACAACTTGTTCTTGAATCTCACTTGTGTACCAAGTTTGAGTTGTTCATCCACCGAGTCATGATGAACTCTCTTTCCTTCGTCATCTTTTTCTTCTCCTTCCTTAACCTGTGACAAGAAACAATTTTTACCTTTGATGACCTACTTAGCAACTTTAGGGCTAGTCAATGGTGCAACTTCATATGAAACTTTATGACTGGTCTTCCTCACTTGATTCTGCTGCTAAGCATTGAAGACATTAAATATCACCTCTTCTTCTTGGTCTTTAAGTGCTATCGTCCCATCATCCACATTGATGATTACCTTGGCCGTTTTCATGAATGGCCTTCCAAGAATAATAGGGATCTCCACATCTTCCTCCATCTCCATCACTACAAAATCAACCAGGAATCGAGGTTTGTCTATGCGAACCACAACATCTTCCACCACACCATATGGCTTCTTAGTAGATCCATCCGCCAATTGCAAAGTAACCTTTGTAGGCTTCACTTTAAGACCATCAATCCTCTCAAGCACAGATAAGGGCATTAAATTAATGCTTGACCCTAAATCAATTAAGGCTTTCCCTATATTAAATTTCCCAATGATGCAAGGAATAATAAAGCTTCCTAGATCTTTAACTTTTGGAGGAAGTTCTGCAAAATAACACTGCAATTGCCCTGTACATTAATGGTTTCCTCATTCATATATCTCTTCTTTTTGAGGAATCTCTTCAGAAATTGTGCATACATAGGAACCTGTTGCAATGCCTCAGTTAAAGGAATTTTAATCTCCAATTTCTTGAAGATTTCTTTAAAACACCCTAATTCCTTCTCTTTTTCTCTTCTGCTACACTCCTTAGGGTAAGGAAGAATCTTTTCAATTTTTTTCTCTCCCCTCTTCTTTTCTTTGTTTTTTTTTCTCAACCTCAACTATTCTCTCTTCTTTTTCTTCTTCTAACTCGACTCTTTCTTTTCTCTCCCCTACTCTCTCATCACTTATGCTCACAATAACTTTACTCTTCCTTAGGGTTAACCTCAGTATTAGCCCCAAATTGCCTCTCAACTTTATCCTCCAACTTCTTGGCCAGTTGACCCACCTGCATCTCCAAATTCCTCATAGCAACTTCAGTGCTCTTGTGGTTGGAGATAGTTACCTACATAAACTGTTGAAGGGTTTCTTCAAGCTTTGAAGTTATATCAGATAATGCATATATCTGTTGCCATTGTGATTGTTGTTGCAGTGGTCTATTGAATTGTCCTGCTTGCCCAAATTTTCCAAATTGACCTTGACCCATACTTGGGTGAGGTTTCCACCCTTGGTTGAAATTACCTTGGCGGAATTGATTGGGCATATAGTTGACTTCTTCTTAGGCCTCCACCGACAATGCACATTGACCATTGATATGATCACCACTACATAATTCACAGAGTTTCTGTTGAACCTGTGAAGCATTCTGTAGCTCCTTTGGTAATTGAGAGAGTTTCTTCGTCAAATTCTCCAATTGTTGAGTGATAATCTTATTCTGTGCAAGCAGAGCATCATGAGATTGTAACTGTAAAACTCCCTTCTGCTGAGGTGGAAATCCTCTTCCACTATGCATCTCATTGTCATTGGTAATGTTGTCAATCAACTTATAGGCTTCCTCTGGAGTCTTGCACTTGATATTACCTCCAACTGAGGCATATAGCATTAATTTGGTTTGTGAACCAAGACCTCCAAGGAAAAGAATGACTATCGTTGCTTCGTCAAAGCCATGTGTGGGCGTCTTTCTCAACAAGCCTTTATATCTATCCCATGCTTGACCTAACATCTCTTCCATGCCCTACTTGAAAGAATAAATTTCCTGTTTTCCTTTGTTGATTTTTGACTGTGGGAAATATTTGTTTTAAAATTTTGCAACCACGACTTCTCATTCAGTAAAGCTATCCTCCAGGAAAGAATTCAACCATAACTTAGCATTGACTCTTAATGAGAAAGGAAACAAACTAAGCTTTATAGCATCATCTGACACTCCATTGATCTTCATAGTGTTGCAAATCTCGTTGAATGTGGTAAGATGCTCATATGGACTTTCATGAGACAGTCCATTGAATTGGTTGCTCTTCACTAGTTGTATCAATGCAAGCTTTACCTCCATGTTTGCAGCACTAACCCTCGACCTTGCTATGTTGTTAAAGTGATGACCGAATCGTATCAAGTAATAAAACTAGGTAAGAC
>NW_025913673.1:0-13406 GCF_018835915.1 Vigna umbellata
TCAATGAAGGTTGTTTATGAGTAGAGAAAGGGCATCTCAAGCTACGAAACGCCTTCCAAGAGGGAAGGAAGCTAGAGGAGAATGTGCAGAATAGGCACAAAGTGTTTGAACTCTGAAAGAATGTCTGGAGAAATCTCAACAGCATATCATTATCAATTCAAAGTTGAATTTACAAAGGATGAAGCCCCCTATTTATAGATGAAGGAGAACTTCTAAGACGTGTGATGCAAGCTATTCTAAAGGCACGTGATGCAATGAAAAGAAGCTTGGGAAGCAAGCTAAGTTTGCCAGCTAAGCAGAACTGCAGAGGAAGATGGAGTTGCTGTCTGCAGTGTTCATGCATCTGAGCGTAACAGCAACATCTTCAATTTTATCTCCTTTGCTTTTCCTTGCTTGGTTACTCCTCCAAGTGTTTTGCCAAGCTTTATTTAATGACATACAAAACAATGTAAAGTTATTTAAAGAGGAAGAAGAATTTAGTAATTAATACTCCATAAAAGCAAAGTAGTTAGTGCTCCCTCTTCCTCTTGGATTCTCTTAGACATGGCTCTTGTTAAAGGTCCTATGTTGAGCTTGGATGGTCCTCCATCAGTTGGTAACAACAAAGTTACATGATTGGTGATGTGGCAAAACACTAAGCTAAAGTGGCAAAATTTTTTTTTTAAGGATCTTGGGTGGGTGCCCTAACTGTAGTCTTCTTCTTCCTTTTAACACAATGTCTTCTTCCATCTTTGGGAGTTGGTTGAGAAAGCCTTCTTCTTCTCTTCTTTCGTTCGAGTTCGTTGTTGCGCTTTGGGGTGGGGTTGGTTGTTACACTTTGGGGATGGTTCTTCCTACAAAGTGTGCTTTTTTCCACTACAAGAAAAACTGTTATTACCGACGGTACATTACCGAAGGCCTAAAGGCCTTCGGTAAGTTACACTTTTCGAAGGATTTACCGAGGGCTTCTTGAGGAGTAAAATACCGAAGGTTTAGACCGTCGATGGTAATGGAAGTGTTAATTACCGAAGGCCTATGTCCCTCGGTAAGTGGTTCGGCTATATGAAATAACAATTTAGGTTTTCCCTCCCCTAATTGCATTTCGCAAAAACACTTCTTCCCCAAAACAGCAGAGCTCTCATTGCTAATCTCACTCTGAACTACCCCTACTCTAACCCCAATCGTGAATCGACGTTGTTCCCTAATCCTCCATTGCAAACTGTCGTTCCCCAATCTCCAGTGTACGATTTCTTTTCAAACCCCCATTCTCCAATCCTCCATTGTCGTCGCTCTTCAGTCGCGGTCCTCCATTGTAGTCGCATTGCGGGCTCCTGAGCAATCTGGTGGTTCACGTGAGCTATTGTGGCGAGAGTATTGGAGGTGGTTGCCTGACGACGGGGTTGTCACCATTATCGTGAGACCAGGCGGCTGTCAGTGTGTGACGAGGGCATCCATTATTGGTGCGTGACTCTGCGCCTGCTGCTACGTGACTCTGTGCCTGCTACTACGTGAGGAGGTGTTCCATTATCTCTAGGGAGGCTATTGGAGGGGGCTGCCATGGAGGTAAGTTGTAAATTGTGATTGTTGCATGTTGTTAAATGTTAATTTTATCATATTTCTAGTTTTATTAGTTGCTTATTTTGTGTTTTGATACGGTCTCTGTAATCCAATGTGTGTTTGATTGTTTTGAGTTGAAGTTGATATGATATAGTTATAGACAAGTTAAATACTATGGTAGGTTTCCAGTAGCTTTGCTTTGGAACCCCCATCAGATCCCTTTGATTTGGTTATTGGCAAATGTATGTTTAAGGGAAACTTTATTGCTAGCTTTCCCAATCCTGTCATGTACAATTTAGGAATCACCAAAACTGCAACCATGATTTCCAACTCTCTGGCTCATAATTTGAGTACTGCAAACCCAAATGACTTTTTCTGCTGTTGGTGCTGGGAACTTAAATAGCTTCAGATGGAGTGCAAGAATAACATTTGTGCTCACAACTTGGTGGAATTGACCCTATCTTCCTCACTCCTATGTTGTATGTTTTTTCCATAGAATCCAACATAACTATCTTTTATAAAATTAGACCCTTTAACAAAGGAAAATAAACACATTAGTACTAGGAAGTCTGAAAGCATAATGATCTCTTTATATGCAAAACAATATTCTTTTGTTGCAATTGAAAAGCTTATAAACATATATGCCATTGCCACAAAAATTTAAGACAAGTACTTAATCATTTCTCATACCTGAAACTAGCATCCACTTATAAAACTCTAAAATGGGAGAAGGGTGACAAACCTTTTCTGACTCTATAGTATTTTGTGGTGATGACATTGGTCCTGGTGCCCTAAGAGTAGTCTGTTTCACCTTAAGTAGCACAAGTTTCACCTTCTTTTAACACCTCATTAGGTGCTCTAAGAGTAGTCTGTTTTCCACTCCCTTTCACCCTTAAGCCAAGCCAAGCTCACAAAAATCAGTGTTCTGTCTGCTGTTTAATGCACTCAGATTAGTCAAAATGGATTTTTCAGCACTTGAAATATAGTCCAAAATTCTCTTTAGGCCAAAGCTATTTTGACTTCATGTGAATCCACTCAAATCCATTTGTCTTAATTGTTTCAAGGCATCTTCACTCCACTAACAAATTTGTTTTGGATGATATACGTTCAATCTCACCATCACTCAACTATTTGGCTTCTATATCAAAATTTGGCTATAGGAGTTGCCAATTTTCACACTTTTGCATTCTGGACAACACACTTGAATTCTAAGATTCAGGTTCCTCTCCATTTCCTAAGATGCTACCTTGGTAGGAAAGAGTTGTGCAACTTGAGTGCTCCAATTGAACTTCACAACACCCTTGAAATGAGCCAAAACAATCACCAAACAGATTAGTTAACTTCACCAGATTTTGCACCAGATATTGGTTTTAAAATTGACACTTAGCAAGGCAAAAATCTTTAAAGCAATGAAAAAGGGTCTAGAAATGAAGGAGGCACACAATTAGATCCTAGGAATGGTTCTAGAACAGATTTGAAAAGCAGGAAAATTGGTTGATGAATTGGCTTAAAATTGGTGTTAAGAGCAACTTAATTAGTGAAATTCTGTTTTTGAAGCATTTAGCCTCTGTTGGCAGTTTGCACAAGCCATATTTGGTAAAACAAAGTTGCTCAAATCATCAAATTCAGAATCTAAACTTGTTTATGCAAATTGGCCAATTAAACCACCATTTTTCAGCACTATTTGGGTTTAAGTTGCAGATTTTTGGTATTGAAAGTTTGTTGTGATTAATGCATCAATTTTAGTCTCAATTTGGTAGCAAAAGCTTGGTTCAATTGATTAAAAAGAAATGCACTATTCAAGAATATAGAATAATCAAGTGAAAGAAAGCATATAGAACCTTGAAATCCATATTAGAGGCCATGAAAATCAAAAGCTCAAAATTTGAAATTCTTTGGGGCATTTCATCAAACACCTTTAAAAATATCAAACAGTTTGCATCTGGAATGAATTTTGAACTGTGATTTTGGTTTTTCTTGCTTTCTTAATCTGTTCTAGAGCCTTTATTAAGTTCCTTTGGAGTGATTGTTGTTATTCCATCTTTGTTTCATTTGAATTCCTCATTCTTGGCTTCTAAGTTGTCAACATTCAAAGAAATTGGTTTGCTGAATTCTGGTGCAGTATGATAAATTTGTTTGGTGATGTTTGATTTGGTTTTTGGAGGTTTGTGACATCTGGTGCACTATGTAGGTTTGCTGTTCCAACCTTTATTTCTTTGAAACTTGATTTTGGTTGTATAATGGTGTATTTTACTGCATATTTGGCAATAGCAAGGGTTGATTTTCGGTTTATGCTTTTTCTATGCTATTGGAAAGCTTGAACAAATTTAAATTGGTGTTTGAAAGTTGGTAGTATTGTTCATTTGGTCATAGTTTGTGTTATATGAAGACTTCATTTGTAAACCATCACTTTTTGAGTTAAAATGGAAGTGGAGTAGTGATTTTGAGTTGCAAGTTGTTTATAATTCATTTTAGAGTTTAAACACAATTAAAATCATCAAACAAAGTTGCTTGATCATTCAGTTGTGTGTTTAAATCACTTCCATACATTTTTCAGAATGAAACCACCAAACTATAGGGACTTTCTCTAGTGCAAAATTTATTTTCCAACTACTTTTTGATTATTTTGTTTGCCCAAATTCAATTCTGGATTATTAAATTAATGCAATGAAATGTAATGAATAAACCTAAATACACTTTTATTTAATGTGTTAGGGTGAGTTTTTAAAGGAGTTATAATTGTGGCTAGAAGGGGAGGAAGGGAGTGTATAGAGAAAACTTGAGCAGGAAAGGAAAGCAAAGGCGAAGGTATGGTGACCTAAACTGAAATTGCATGATTATATGTGCTATGTTCTATTATTTACATTCTTGTCTCATGAATTTTATCTTGTTATAAAGTGTTGTGAATGTTGAGTTTCAATGTTAAGTTATGTTGATTGGAGTTTTATGATATTGTATACATTGAGTTTTGTCAAACTTGTGAATGGTTTGAAACTGATTGACAAATATGTAAGAGATTTTAGATTTAGAACCTAGTATGCAAACCTGAAAAGGTCTACTAGAAATGCACTACAAGTCAAAATGTACAAATAATACTAAACTAGCCTAAGAAACAACAAAGAAACTGTCCTAACAAGTTTAGAATGGTAAAACCTATCTAATTAGAAACTCACACTACAAAAACAACCTAGAACTCAAAATTTGGCTATAGGAGTTGCCAATTTTCACATTTTTCCTTATTGGACAACCCTTTGAATTCACAAATTGTGCTCCTTGTCCACTTTCTAATATGCCACCTTAGTTGGAAAGGGTTTCTAAAACTGGACTGCACCACAAAGGCTTCACAACACCACAATTTCACACAAAAATGTGCACCAAAGCACATAAAAAACTACACCAGAAATTGTCACTGGACAACACCAAAATATGACATCAATTGGACAATTTTAAGATGCCAAAAAGCTTAAAAGCAATACCATTATAACTATACACATTCTCATTAGAAAGAGAAGGGTAAAAATAGTATATACCATTAGAACCTACAAAATATGTGGAAGTACTCTATACAAAGAGAACTTCAGTAATAATAAGTTGTCTCCCCCAAACTACTGCTGAAGAGACCATCGAGCGCTTGACACAGCTACTACAACAATGTGACCAAGAAAATAATGAATTGAGAGAAAATTACAGTGACTTGAGAACCGAGTTTACAAACTTCAAGTCCCTGGTCATGAGAGCTCTGCCTGATGCTTCAGACATTCATTCTATTGTCCCTCCGACTTAGCCACGACCCTTCCCGTCACCCGCTGTCCCTCAGCAGCCCTCATCAGTCCAGCCCACATTAGTCCAACCTGTCAATACCCAATTTCGTCCAGATTATTTTTATAGTTTTATTGCATTTTGGTTGTCACATATTTAACCTTTTTATTATTCATTTACCTATTTCCTTTTTTAGTTCTATTTATTTTATCTTATTGTTTTTATTACCCTTTTTCTTTATTGCTTATTTTGTTTTTATTCTATCTCTTTTTATTTATTTTACTTTTTTTCCTTTTATTTATTTATTTATTTTTTATTTTTATTTTTATTTTCTTTTAATTCTTCGTTTTAATTTTAATTCTTATTTTTTTTATTTTTATTTCTTATTTTTTGATTTATTTTAATTTTAATTAAATTTTTATCTTTTCATTTTATTTATAATTAAAAAATTATTATTAGTTAAAAGGTTTTAAAATTAAATTAAATTAAAATAAAAAAAAATGAATCAAAAAGTGAGAAAAGGACAAATTGGCAAAAAGGAGGAGACACAGTGGAGGAAAACGTTTTTCTGCTGCGAGGAGACAAACTGGTTTTGGGCAGGCAAGGACAAGGCAAGTTTTGGGAAGAGCAGAGGCGCGATTTGGTTTGGCAGGAGGCACAACAGAGGGATTGTAATTCGCAAAAAGCAATGGAGAAGAGAAAGTGAAGGAAATACACAAAAAAGGAGGAGGCGAGTATAAGAAAGATGGACCCTCTCTGAAAGCGAAAAAATCTCCCCTCACTGTATCAAGAATCGAGGACCAGGAGAAGCCATCTTCCTGGGAGGTTTAGACCTGCACCGAGGAAAAAAAAGGAAAAAAAGGTGGATTTCACACAGCTTCTGGGGTTTTCATCTTCGATCATCATCCAACCTCCGTAAGGGCATCCACCATTTGACAAAGGCCGGCGGATACACGTAGCTAGCAGCAGCCAGTAGAGCTCCGAGAGGTAAGCACCTTGCTCACTTCACTTGAGTGGTCATATACGCTTACTGCATAATAATACATTTTATGCTTATTTCGTTTTGCTTGAGTATGTCTGTGGTGAGTCTTCCACATTCTCCTTCCTAGATTCTTATCGCACACTTTCATCCCTTTCCCCTGACCACACCCTGCATGGTGAAGCTAAAAAAAAAAAAAAAAAACCTTTTGCAGTCAATTCGTTTCATGACCACCGAGCATCACGAGCTCTCCCATTTTCCATAGGCTTCCACGCCTCTGCCCATTTCCAACCATCAACATTGAAATTGAAACATTAAACAGGATACTCACAAAGAACAATCACAACAAGAAAACAATAGAGCCAATATCATCTTCACCGGAACCACTCCATTCACCCATTAGAACTCCATCCCAACTCACGCATAACACCACCATCCTCAACCTGCATTGCGCAAAGCCACAGCAAAAAAAAAACAATGACCAATTTCCAGCACCCACATACAAGCCCATACTGTATCTTCACTGAACCAAAGCGGGAATTGGCCACCGTGCCGTTCACCTTCAATCACGCAACACCAGCCTCCGCTTCCATTCATTCTGTCCATCCTAAGAAGAGGCACACCCACCTTCAGGCTCACCATCACGTTGTAGAACACTAGATTAGGGTAGTAGTGCACAGAGGTAGAAGACGGTGGCCACGGTGGGGCGAGGTCTCGCCGACGGCATCGAGACGAGGTGTCGCCAGTGGCGCGGTGCCCGGTTCCGGCTGAGTAGGTGGCGAGCCTGTGGAGAGAGTAAGAGACCTTGGGTCTCTGGAGAGTGCGTGAGCTGAGGGAGTGAGCTTACGGGAGAGTGTGGGATCTGAGTGGGTGAGGAATGGAAGGGAAATGCTGAACCCCTAGGGGATTCTAGGTCAGAAAAGCCACCCCGGGCCAGTGCTAGGCCAAGCCCAGAGATAAACGCTCGTTTTTTCAGCCTTTTCCGAACGCTCGTTATTCCCCTTGTTTGAACGCTCGTTATTCAGCCCAGAGATAAACACTCGTTTTTCAGACTTTTCCGAACGCTCGTTATTCAGCCTTTAACGAACGCTCGTCATTCAGCCTTTTCCGAACGCTCGTTATTCCCCTTTTCCGAACACTCGTTATTCCCCTTGTTCGAACGCTCGTTTTTCAGCCTTTAACGAACGCTCGTTATTCAGCCTTTTCCGAACGCTCGTTATTCCCCTTTTCCGAACACTCGTTATTCCCCTTGTTCGAACGCTCGTTATCAGGCCTTTAACGACGCTCGTTATATGTCGGCCTCCTTTCACAACGTCCCGCTCGTCATTTCAGCCCTCCTTTCCCCAACGTCCTTTCGTCATCCTCCCGAACGAGCGCTCGTCCTCGCACCATCTTTTTCCCACATCGTTCGGCCACTTCTTGGACGGATCGTTTTGGTTATCCATCTCCCCACGACGCTCGCGTTATTCGGTCGCCCTCCTTTCACCACGTTCTTTCGTCTTCTCCCCAAAGAGCGCTCGTCATTTAGCCTCAATTCCCAACGTCCGTTCGTCATTTCCCCAACGAGCGCTCATCATTTAGCCTCAATTCCCAACGTTCGTTCGTCATTTCCCCAACGAGCGCTCGTCATTTAGCCTCAATTCCCAACGTCCATTCGTCATTTCCCCAACGAACGCTCGTTATCCGGCCTCCTTTCACCTCGCCCGTTCGTCGTCTCCCCAAAGAGCGCTCGTCATTCAGCCTCCTTTCCCAACGTCCGTTCGTCATCTCCCCAACGAGCGCTCGTCATTCAGCATCTTTTCCCACGTCCGTTCGGCACTTCTTGGACGGATCGTTTGGTTTACCATCTCTCCCCCACGAACGCTCGTTATTCGGCCTCCTTTCACCAACGTCCGTTCGTCTTCTCCCCAAAATCGCTCGTCATTTAGCCTCAATTCCCAACGTCCGTTCGTCATTTCCCAACGAGCGCTCCGTCATTTGCCTCAATTCCCAACGTCCATTCGTCATTTCCCCAACGAACGCTCGTTATCCGGCCTCCTTTCACCTCGCCCGTTCGTCGTCTCCCCAAAGAGCGCTCGTCATTCAGCCTCCTTTCCCAACGTCCGTTCGTCATCTCCCCAACGAGCGCTCGTCATTCAGCATCTTTTCCCACGTCTGTTCAGTCACTTCTTGGACGGATCGTTTGGTTACCATCTCCCCAACGAACGCTCGTCATTCTGAATCCTTTACCAACGTCCGTTCGTCGGGCTGTTCGGCACTCCCTTTCTCATTTGGGCCCCCATTATTTGCTTTACTTACTTATTTGTTTTTTTATTTCATTTATTTTGTTTTACCTTATTTCATTTGTTTTTTATTTTATTTTCAATTTATATTTATTTTATTTTCAATTGGTATTTTTTTAGTTTTATTGTCTTATTTTATTTTATTTGTATTTTAATCTATTTTTTCTAGATATCTACGTATCCTAAATATATGTTGAATAATACAATATTTATGCCTAATAAAGAATTTACAGAAATAATTTTAAAAAGGTTAGGCCACATGTGTGATCACATCACAAACGCATCGTCCCTTGTGGCTAAAAACCTTGTCTTCTTCTTTTCTCAGAAGATACAAAAATATTTTAAAAGGTTGAGGCACAGTTGTGTGATCGCGGAGGGCGTCGCAGTGTCGTCCTGTGCTAAAAGACCTTTTCTCTTTCTTTTATAAAAAAAAATACAAAAATATATTTTTAAGGTTTAGGCACAGTGTTGATCGTTCGTATCGTCCTTGTGAAAACTTTTCTCCTTCTCACATAAAAATACCAAAATATAAAACATTCACATTTTTAAACAACAAACAATTTCTCCGCCAGAACTACGTGATCCTTGATTCTCCATCAAGAATGGAGATACGTAGGAGCAAGGCTAGTCCTTGTCAGGTTCACTTCCCAAAAATCCAAAATCATTTCAAGACAAATTTTCAAACAAATTCCAAACAAACTTTCCAAACAGTTTCAAAAGAACTACGTAACCCTGATTTCTCATTTTGAATGAGAATACGTAAGAGCAAGGTCAATCCTTGTCGGGCCCAAAAAAACTAAAAAATATATTTTTGGTTATTAGAATTTTTATTTTAGGGATAGTTAAACATGTTGAAAACCACACATATTCGTGCATTTGTAGTTAAAGGTACTGCCTGAGGGTAGGCGTTGTAGGGTGCTAACACCTTCCCTACACGTAACCGACTCCCGAACCCATAATCTTGTTCTTGTAGACCATTCCTTTCCTTTTATAGTTTTTTTCCTAGTTTTCCATAATAAACTATGGTGGCGACTCCAATCTCTTTTCAAACACTTTCCTTTTTTTTTTGATCGTCGTCCCGTTGCGATTCCGGTTGCGACAGATGGCGACTCCACTGGGGACCTCGAGAGTCAGGCCATTTAATTAGATGCGCGAATTTGACATGATTTTTCTTTGTGTTTTTCTTCCCTTTTTTTTTTCTTTATCTGTGCTTGATAGTTGGAATAACTGCATGTGAATTGTTGAATATGGAACCCTAGGGTAGAAAACATGTTTATATCTTGCCTGGAATTCTTCTGGTTGTTTGCAGGTGAGGAGTTTGGTTATCATGCTTCGTTCTCCCTTCACACACACACTTTGTGCATATCATGAGTGGGGCCCTATACCCGGGTCCGAGCGTACTTAGAATTAGAGAGTTGTGTAGCGTTGTCCATTCTGGGATGTACTTCCTGTCTGCTATCGTGAGAACTCCAGCTAGAAGTCTGTTCTCTTCACTTGTGTCTCCTCATCTTAGTTGATTACTCGACTGTTGTGGAGATGCTATGAATGGGGCCATAGCTCTAGTGACCATTGACCTCTAGGTTCAGAGACCATCCTTGTGCAATTGCATATACTTGAGACCTTGGCTCCCAGTCCATTGAACCTGTTATAGGGCCCAAAGGGAGAAACGGTATTCTTGTAAGCCCTCACAGGCTGTTCTTCCTTTCAAAACTATGTTTGATTTTGGCATTTTCATGCCAGGCATGCATTTGATTCATCGTGTTGTTTTAATTATCATGCACATATTCATACATCATTTAGTCACATGTTGGTTTTAGGGGAAAATCACAGTATACACTTGACCTTCACACGAGAGATGTTAAGACCCAGATCTGAGCTACACTGCATACACAACTCCGCATTTAAAAAGAAGTCTAATGCCTAAGGACACATGTTGGAAATTTGACCGGGTTGATAAAGTTTATGCCGAAGACTCAAGACATAACGAGAACCTTGGGGGGAAATATGGTATTTGTTGACGTTTGAATGGCAGTTAAAGTACACAGTCGCCCGCCTATTACAATACAGCTCTAGCTCCGTATTATGATCCTCCACTGAGATGTTTTTACCTCCAGGACTTCAGTTGGCGCCAATGTAGAAGAATTTGAGCATATTCTGGCTTTCCATTAGATTTTACCAAGCCCTATCAGCACTTTGAGCATCATGCCTCGTTTCTACCCTTGCTGCTAAATGAACTTAACAGCCCAATTAATTGAGACCGGTTGATAAGAGACATCGATGCGGGGGGGCTTGACACAGGATACCTTGAACAATATTGCACGACCTGGGCGATAGGGAAGAATGTGATACCTTCTGGATGTAACTATCCCTCACTGTGTTTGGCATTGTCCTGTTTCCCAAGCTGGAATACTTTGTAGATTAACACTGCGATTTCTGTCTCGTGCAAAAAAGACGATATCAGAACCCCGTACAGCAGTCCTCGCAGATGTGTATGGGACTAATGAGTTTTTGCCATGAGAAAAAAGGGAAGGAGGATTCTTTGTTGTTTGCCGGCGTTATATCCGTGGAATGAACGGCACGAGTATTTAAGGGGTATCGATGTTAGAAGTTCAACCTAAGAATCCTGTCGCATCACGGAGGTAATGGGTGGGCTCTTTTCTTTGCCGGTTTGAGAGAAGGAACGTAAAATGCGCCTCCTTGGCTTGAGACTACACCTCTTCTCCAACATTGTGGCAACTTCCGTAACATACCTCTCATACCACCGACCGAGGATGTATGGCTCTCTCAAAGCACAGTTCATGCTCTGATAGTTCAGGTGTTTAAAGGTTTCAAGAGGACCAGCCCGCGTCGATACTAATTCCTTGTCCGGGCACGGAGTTCCTCGACGAACGCCTTGAGGTTGGAAACCTGATCTGATAAGAATGTTGGCGAAATCCGAAGTTCTAGGATGTTTATCTTTGAAGCTTGTTTGAAATAATGGCTAGTGAAGGGGGCCCCCCGGGAATTATGATCTGGTATAGCGTGCGCACTCCATCCGAGGCCGGGCACCTCTATTGAGGAATGTATGTCATTTCAAGATTTTCTTCTACAAACTTACTTGGATAGAATCTGATGCAAGTGTGCCGCCAGGTCGAGAGGAAAGAGTATTTTGTCAAAAATTGGTGGAGAATCTGATGTACTCTACCCTGAACCTTTTGTGATTCACATTTACTGGCCACCCCTGCACTGTAAAACTGAAGGAAAGTCCGTCTGTTGCCATCCGAGTGCCACTCCTTTCCCTTATAGAACGAGAAAGCCGTCCCATTGAATATGGGTCAACTGCCTTAGATGATTGATAATATGCAAATCTGAACTGTGGAACATATCATCATTGGGGAATGACCAGAAGTGGGTCGATCTTTACACCACCAGAATGGCGAGAGAAAGAACAATGATAGGAACGAACAATGGCTGCAAAGCAAAGGAGTTGTCTTGAGGGGAAGAACGTGGAGGTCGGGATTACCCCGACAAAGAGGAGAAGAGGGAATATCCTTAAGAAGAAGTTGGTGAATTCTAAAGTTCATACACAGAGTGAGTATACAAAGTGGTGGAACAGTTCAACCGGCATGCCTGCCCAGATCTCCTTGCTAGAATTACTCATGCAACCTCTGCCTCCCACCGAAAGTTGTGGATAGATACTCAGTGAGGTCTCATGTGGTGCAAGGTATGTCTCTAAACAATTTCGGGGCATTGTTGGCAAACATCGTTGCGAATACTTAAACCACCTCACCTTCACTGATGAGAGACACCTGTTTGAGGGGGAGGTCATAAAAAGGCCCTTCATGTCCTCTTTGGAAATGCCTGGATTCATGTGATACACGTGTCTTACTGGATAATGGATCCTCACTGAACGTCATGCAGAAAGCAACCTGGAGAGCTACCCAGTGACGGAACGCATATGAACCAAGTTCTATGATTGTGTAGCCTTTGATGGTAGTAAGAGGGAAGTGATGGAGAGGTAGTAACTACCAGTCCAAGTCGGTCCTGTGTGTCTTTCAAGTGACATTCCATCATGGAACATCTCCCGGCCTATAGTTGTCTGTGGGTTCGCCCATGGATCCATTCTGCAGGGATTGTGCCTTCTACACTACATCAAAAGTTTGAAGTATGTTAATGGGGACAAGCTGGTGATAGTGGCAGGAGAGGAGGATTTCCTGGTGAGCGGACCAATCATCCTCCCTTAATATTGAAGCCACAGCCGAGGAAGCTCTCGAGAAACTTTCCAATCTCTGGAGATCGTGGAACACCTATGTGAGCCATTCTGCGGTCCAACCCGCGAACTGTCGCGTTCTTCTATCATGATGGCCAAAGTCATGCTAAAAAAGGTTATAACGCCTGTCCAGGCTTAGGCAAGTATGGCAAGGCGACCTTCCCCGAAAGGTCGTTGAGAAATAGATACAGATATGGCCTATGTACAAGCCCACCACGAGGACAAGAGAAGGCTGATGGAATACAGAGAGAACGCAGTCTGGCTCGGGTGGAAAGACGGGAGCCCAAAGTGGGAAGAATTCGTATCTGTGACCTCAAGGAGAGCTAAATGACTATGTAAAGAATACGAAACATAGTTGTTATTGAACATAGTTGTTAGTTTTATTTTGTTATTGAACATAATAATCCAGACGAAATTAGTATTTCTATCTTTACTTATCTAATATTTCTGTCCTAACAAGTTTAGAATGGTAAAACCTATCTAATTAGAAACTCACACTACAAAAGCAACCTAGAACTCAAAATTTGGCTATAGGAGTTGCCAATTTTCACATTTTTCCTTATTGGACAACCCTTTGAATTCACAAATTGTGCTCCTTGTC